>JAUESE010000062.1:160859-173502 GCA_032274725.1 Malacoctenus triangulatus
AATAAAACACCCCCCCCCCCCCCCCCCCCCCACACACACACACACACACACTCTCCTTCAGACAGTCTTGCGGTTCTGTGTAAACAAAATCAATCTCTCCTCCTCTCTCACTTTACTTCGCTCCATTTACCAGGTCATGGCGGATCTCTAGCTGTGTGTTAATTGGCCCGGCCCAAAGTGTTGGCATTGACTATTAACCCTTCAAAAATTCCCAGTGGGATGGCGTTGAGTGTTGAATACACTCACGCCCGAGTACATTACTCGCTCTCGCATGTGCCCCTCCCTCATCTGCTTCTTCAGCCATTTTTTCCCCTCCATCTCTTCTTAATGCCTGTGAACCCTCCTGCTCCTCACTTTGTCACTGCACATCCGACCTTTCCGTTTAGCGTTCTCTGGCGACTGCAACAGCAGCATATCTCATTGTTCTTAAACAGCAAGCAAAAAGCAGATGGTGTTTGGATGGTCATTAACTTATTAATGTGGGGCTAATGGTCCTGCTTTGGGACAATCAGTACAATGCAAACGCCTAACCTGCTTTTCCAGTCACTGGGAAAAGTGCATAAAGATCCGCCATGGTACACCAGGAGGTGACACTTATCTTGATTGCTTGTTCGCTTCAAGGATCACAGGAGGAGCACCGGATGAAATGCACATGTTGCACAGCGTGACAATGTGTCGAATCCTCCCATATTATGAGACAGTAAAAGACACGCTCCATACAAGAGGAACTACACTTGAGCATGGATGCATCTTCGGATTGATGACACAACTCCACCCGACCAGAACTCAACCAGTTTCGATCCTTCAACCAGTACTGCTGTGCATATGGAACATCAAAAGGTTAAGACTGTACTTCGTCCTAGTGGTTCACAGCATGTGTCTGTGATGTGTGGGCAAATTGTTGAAAGACTTGCAGTGTAAAGCACTCTGAGAAATGGTTAATGCAATGGAAAAGTGCTGTAAGAATTTAGCCTATTTACCATTTACGATAACGGTGAATATTTGAAAATAGCAAGTCAATGGTCCACCTGGACACACTGTCAATAACTAAAACAGCTTTAAGACACATTTTAAAGAACTTTAGTGCATTGGCAAGTTGTGACTATTGAAAATGTCTGAATATATGAAAAAAAAAAAAAACAAATAAAAAACAAACAAAAAAACCTAAGATTCCCAACATCCACAGTCCAGTGTTTCTTCAAACCAGTCAAAAAATCCAAATGAATCTCTGAGGCCAAAGGTCAGCATTGACTGATGATGATGCTTCAGACCTCAGGCTGCAGTTCAGTGAAAACAGCGGGATTGATGACTGAGAGCTGCAGCTGTAGCTCAGCGGCACTCCAGAAATCGACTTGGTGGAAACTCTCCTCACACCAGTACAAAGTATCTTCCAGGAAATGCCTCAACAACAGAGAAACAACAGGAGGGCTTCACCGGAGAAAGGTCTGACCTCCTGCAGTCCAGACCTTTCACAAGCAGAAACCATTTGGAGCATCAAAGAAGGAAAATTCCCCGCCAAGGAGAAACCCTACTGTTGAGCAGCTGGAATCCGATATCAAACAAAGATGGGACCACATCCATACGTCAATATTAGCATGAAAACAAACAGATAGATATTAAAAAACTTTAACTGCCACAAGTTTATTTTTTCTGAAACCAATTAAAAGTCTGAAACTGATTTTCTGCTATTTCAGACTAAAACTCTTGCAGCTTCCAGCATGGGTGATTCAGCGAGTTAACCCTTTTATATGAATTTATTGCTCATGCCAATTTTGGTAGCTAAAATGACGCTCGCTTTCACTGCACCGTCTCTGGCTCAGTGCAGTGTGATGTCTCATAATCTTCCTGAGGATGTGTAACATCCATCGGACAACTTAGGTATCGCAGGGCTGTTTTGGTTTTTATGTGAACACCTGTAACTATTTCTGTGCAACTTTTTCCGATTGTACAGAGCAAACCCAGGATGGACTGACCCCCTTGAGCGGGCCCAAAGGCCAAATGACTGACTCCCCCATGAGGAGGAGTAGCCACACTGAGGGAGACAAAAGCACCATTTCAAAATGAATATTTGATTGGACAGACAGAATTTACATTTTACTTCCGAATAGTCGATATGCTGATGATGCTTTATTGTGAGTGACACATGAAATAACACATTACATGTCAGTTATATACAACATCCCTGCCTATTTGAAATTGGGGTTGTGAGCACTCAATTTCAATTCCATGAGTTTTGAAGAAGGCTCTCCTTGGTGCACAACCCTTTGAGAAGCTGTAATTCACTAATCCACTTGCCAGCCTTCTTCAAAAATGAATTGGAAACAAGTGTAGTTGCACATTGGTGTAATTACACCGGTGCCCGTCTCGGCTGCCTCCTTAACCTGCTCATTAGCCCATTCATTTACACTGACAGCGAGGAGAAGCTGACAGCTATACATGATGAAACGAGGATCACATCATTTACAAAGTTGTTGTGTGTACAGATACACTGTATGATTTTAGCCCTGAGCAGTGTGTTTTCTGCTGTTGCGCATGCACCCACCTTGTGTTCGCATTCCCCCCCCACCCACCGTGTCACTGAGGCACCGTGTTCGCCGCTCACCTGACTCCGTTTGAAGTCGGTGCATCACCCGCAGGTCACGCGGAAACATTAGGCATTATGATGATGAAACCACCGACATGCACGCATGCGCGCTCCGATATGCAAATGTTGCTTCTTTTTTTTTTGAAGGAAACGTAGCTGTGGGCGTTTGGGAGACTGATAGCAGAGCAGCTCTTGAATCTTTAAAGCCTCAGATGTTCTGCTGCTTCTTTGTATCGCACACTCGCACTACAGTAAAACTGGCTATCAGCTCCTGCCCACAAGCTTGCAAACCCGTGACTCTACGAGCCCAGAAGTTTAGAAACCAAACATGATTACAGAGCATCTTTTTTTTTTTTAAAGTCTGCGTTGTTGAACCGTGCACTTGTGATCATAGAGGAAAAAGAGACAAGCAAGGGAGCTGAGAGAGTCATGGAGAACATTCGAGACAAGCAAAGCACACCAAATCAAGGGTGACAACTAGAGAGGAAGTCAAAAGGAAATGGGCTGAGCAAGTTGAGAATGTCTTATAAAAACATGTCCGGTCAAAAGCAGTGGCTATGACTGCAGTTCACTGTCGGAGGACAAAACATTCATTAGAAGGTGATAATAGAGTAGCTGGCTCTGAAGGCACACCGCTGAATGGTGGCTGAACCTTGGACTGAACAGTCACACCCCCATATCCATCACTCGCTGTCCTGACACAGTTTTAGTGTCAAATCTTATTCACCTGTATTGATTCGGGTAACTCAACTCTCAAGCAATAGCTGTATTTTTCATGTGCTGAAAGTTTTCACTAGTTCACTTCTGTTGTTGAGTCCAGGGGGGTCCACTGTCCACCATCCACCTCCCTTCCTCTCTGAGTTTTAGATGTCCTCCTGCTCCAACACACCTGCTTTAAACGAGGGTGACATCATCAGGCTCTACAGCAGCCTGTTAACGAGCTGTCATTGGATTCAGGTGTGCTGGAGCAGGAATAAATCTGTCTCAGGAAGGAAGCCCTCCAGGACTGTGTACATAGTACACAGCTGTTTCAAATACTCAGTTTTCCATATATTTTGAGGCTCCGCCCACAGGGGGACAGTTTTTGGGGTCTCAGAGTTTTTTTGATTGGATGGGACATCTTGTCCACATGTAAGCAAAAAAACTCTGAAGCACCCCTTTGCAGCGTCTCCCCCATGTGGACAGTGTTTGACAGAGAAAGCGCCAATGTCATGGCAACCCTGTTACATTATTTCACTATCTGAAATTCAGTCACTTTCAGAGCCCAAATGTGACATGAAGCTGAAGTTCCACCACATTACGTCTTTCATCGGAAGAATTTGAGGCACCCGGTGAAAAGGCAGCATAAACACAGAGGTAACACGCAAGCAGGAGAAAGACGCCGAATAAATGTTGGAGACGACCTGTGGCGAAGGCTGAACTCATTTCAGCGAGGGGTCTGGTGTGATCGCACAGCTCGAATGATGCAATCGGCCTCCCTCCCTCCCGCTGACTCAAACCTAAACCTTCTAACAACTACATCACTGTGAGAACTGTAATTTCCTTTTGGCAGCTGTAGATGCAGCATACTAGATTAAAGAAGAGAAAAAAATTGAAAGGGATGAATGGATGTAATAAAAACACAAGACTTTCTCCCACTGCACTTAAGTTATAATGAAGGAACACCAGTCAAAATTACTGATGAACTTTTGATAATCTTCGATAGATTCAAGCGCAAAAATGTCTCAACTTCGATGCAAAGTGGTCGCACACGACTCGTGTATTCCAAAGCTGATCCACAGATTTTATGACTTTGTCAGTCCACATGGATAAAGTCCTCCTTTATTGATACTCTTCGGGGAAATAAGTGTGTATTTAACTCATCTTACTTATGGTTAACTCAGGCTCCCTAAACATTGAAGGAGTATTTGGCTGTCAAACTGCAGGGTGCCTGATAGTCAGTCAGAGCATTGGGCCTTGCTCAAAGGTCAACTGGAATGGCAACAAAGCAGGGATGAGGGAGAGTATTCCCTTTCATTGTACTGTTGTTGTTTTTGTACAGTATGAATGCAAGGCCACCACCACTGGCTGAACACTATGTTGTGGTCTTCTCAAAAGACATCATCACCTTTGTTTTACTTGAAGGTGAATAAGTACTTAAGAGACAACTGCTTCCCAATGTTAACAATACATCTGATGAAAATGTTTAATTCCCGTTTCTACTCCATTGTCCTTTAAGCACAAATACTGTGTCATTTCGGAGCTTATGTGGTTTAGCACGAGATGCCACATAACAATGATGCATCATTGCTGCTGGTATCAATACTGTCATTGTCTCTGAAAGTTTAAACATCCCATAATATCAGACGTATTGGCAGCATCCTCATTTTCACCTGTATGGCGGTTCTCGGACAGGATGCTCCGCTTCGTCAAACTACCAAGATCACACTGTTCTTGCACTGTCCTTTTGGTACATAATCTATATTTCATACAACCCCATGATTGCTGCGGGCTTTAAAAAAAAAATAAAAATGTTTTGTGTTGTTATGTTCAGCATCATTAGGCCCATCCTATCATTTGCAGACCGGGTTTATGGCCATGTGGCTCCAGTAGAATTTTCAAAATAAACACTTGCAATCACCAGAGTGGTTCCAGCCTGCTATCACTCCATGTGTGTAGCCCACCCTTCTTATTCAACCCAATATTAGGGACAGATTGCTGATCGTCATTGTCGGCCTGTCTGGACATAAAAAATTGGGGAGTGACATCGCATTAAAGACGCCAAATGTCTCAATATTGTCAATATTGTTTTTAATTCAGTGAGTGAGAAGAATGAACAGAGGGAGAAGAAAATACCAACGCTAAGCAGCAGGTTCAGATAATTATTCATCGGCTGTCAAGATTGATACCTTGCTGGGACTCCTGAACCAGCAGCAGCAGCAGCAGCATCCTCCAATAAATTGGACCGTGAGCCCATGCAGGTTTGTTTCTGATACTTCTGTGAATATGATGTCAGTGTTATATTCCAGATTCATAACCCAGGGCTTTTGGTTTGGGGGGGTGGGGCATAGATGGATGGCTGGAGTGCGACAGCAGTCAGGGTGGGATGACTTTGGAGTTGCTTGAGCATTGGTTTGCGGGTATAATCAGGGTTTCTTGTGTGGTGAGAGAAGGCTGTGTGTGCGTGTGCATATGCGTGTGTGTGCGTGTGCATATGCGTGTGTGTGCGTGTGCGTGTGTGTGCGTGTGTGTGTGTGTGTATGGGCAGCGAGCAGAGATTCATGGCCGTAAGAACGCAGGGTGTTTATTGCCGGGTCTCTCAGGGCAACGCACGGCGGGCGTGAGAAGGGATTGGCCATCAGTCAGTGTGACTCGCGTGTGCTTTATGTAACCCAGAAAATAAACACGATGCTAACCACACACACATCTATATGTAGCATTTGAAACCCGTCAGATGTTTCTCTCACCAAAGGCAATGGTGCAATACGTCAGTCTGGTTAGAATATGTCTCACACACACACCACCACCAACCTGTCACCCCGTCCACACTGCAGGCAGCTCATTCTGAGCGTGTGGCAAGTGTCAGTGTGTAATGACGACCCTGGAGTCATCACTGTACCAACGAGCACAACAGGCACATGTGCTGATGGAGTGCAGGGAGCAGGTTCTAATGACATTTGGACACTTTGTCACGCAATCCAACTGTGTCTCCACACATCCTGTGAAAATCAGACACCCACCAATCAGCCACTACACATCGACAGCGGAGGGCAATATAAATATCACGGTTTGCCATTTCTATCATGGCACATGTTGTTAGGTGAGGTTTGTCAGGAAACAAGTCAACATTTTGTTTGTTAACAATGAAGCTGACTAATGGGCAAGCAGGGGATTTTAATGTATTTCAAGTCTTATGGTTTGAGTGGTCAGAGCAGGACCAGCAGCTGTAATGGTGTGTTCCTAGTAAGCAGTGATCATTGGTTATTGGTCTAAACAAGGAAAAGAGGCAAACCGGTTATAGAACAGACAGGCGACTGTCGCTCAAGTTAATGCTGCATTTAATAGAAACACAGACATCTTACTGTTGTCCTATTGGAAACTAAGAACAGTGTCATGGTAGTGACCTCTTTGGGCAGGATAATGCATTCCACCATGAAAAGAACCAGAAAGAGCGCCAGACGGCACTGCAGCACCTCCCTGATGAATCCAGCCGACCCAGCCCAATGCCAGCCGAGGTCACCCGGGGTGACTCGACCCCAACTGTGTTCTTTGAAGGCTGGAGGAACACAACGACAAGTTTCCACGACTCAAATTGACCATCACATTACTCAGCGTCAGTGTGACGCGAGACAACCACGACTAATCAAAAAAGGCTCTGTCATCCAAATCTTGGAGGAACAGCAGCAAAGCATCTTGGTGCCCATTCAAAAAAAAACAAAAAAAAAACTTGAAGGATTAAAAAAAGTTGGGGAGTTTTCTTATCCCCGATCATACAAGTTTTCACTTTAATTAATATATTGCACAGCATCGTTCTCCTATTATAACAGGCTCGCTGTGTACCCTCCCTTTGGCCCCGTCTGGTTCAACAACTACAGATAAGGAAGCACCATGTTCAACACTGATAATCACAACAACCCACCACCATGTCCGGGCTGAGGGGAATGTGACAGAATGAACACAATGTCACCGAATTTGCCGTTTCAAGATTAGAAGACCTCACTCATATGCTACATCAGTCCTCCAAGACTATGTTGTCTTACAGAAAGATTTTCTTGTTATCTGATAAAATGATGAAAAAACAAAAAAAAAGGAACGCGCCCACCCCACCACCACCACCACCACTTAGTTTGATTCTTATACCAACTTTGCTGTTCAAGAATGACACGTCCACGATGAGTGAAACAAGCCTGAGCGTATGGGATCCACATGCTTTATTGGCTGGGTGACAATTTTGGAAGGACCGGAATGAAAATGTGAACGTAATGAATTACTGCTCTTACTTTTTTGCTCCCCATCTGCCAGCTCCTGCGGTTGAAAGTTTCCCTCCTTCGTTTCAGGAAGAGAGCGGCAACAAAGACTGAGAATAAAGTTTGAAAAGAAGAAGGAACGGGGAAGGGCTGCCAGGTGGACCCGTCCATGTTTTGACAGTTTACCCACAGCACAGTACAATCGTGGCAGCAGCCTGTCACTCTCAGATACCCTCCTGAGGCTCATTTACGTCTGTGTCTCTCCTGGTTTGTGTTCCGTCTCTCTCTCTCTCTCTTTCTCTCTCTCTCTCCATCCTTGCACTGCCAATCCCCCCACCCCTCCTGCTCATTCATCCCACAGAAAGTCGTCTCCACCCCCCTCCTACTTCTCGCTCCCCTTTCAAGTTTTATGAAGACAGAGCTAGAAAGCAAGGGAGCTCATGCTTTGCTGTTTGTCTCCCCTCCCCATCCAGGCCTCCTCCTGAGCCTTGGAGTTCTTGAAAAGGCTTGAGTGCGCGTTGTCATCGTGCTTCTCCAGAGATTTGCTCGCAGCCTGCCAAAACTGCATCACACGCTGCATAAAGACCTCACTGGCTGCTTAATGAGTCATTCGACAGAGGGCAACTCTGGTCAATCAATTCCTTGATGCGAATTCCTTGATGTGGTGGGGACTTTTTGTTGTGTGAATTGAAGGTAAAATCATAAGTTACTGCATTAAACAGAAAGTATATTGAGAATAGAAAATCACTGCCAGTGACAGTTTAGACTCATCCATCCATTTTCAAGACTTGATGCATACAGCTTAGGGTCAATGAATACATTAGATCTTAATGGTTCTAAACAAACTTTTTCTACCTAACTCTACCACCAGCGTTCACATTTGTGTCATTGTTCCTACAAAAACTTCTCTCCCCTCCCCCCCTCTTATTACCTGGATTACCTTGTCTCACCTTGTTTGTTGGGTTTTGATGTCTTTGTGTCGTGCCTTCTTGTTTATGGTATTTAGGTTTATTAGTTGAGGATCTTACCCTCCCTCTCGTGCGTTTTTGGCTTTTACTTGAAATCGTGACTTTCAGTTTCATCACACGTTTGGGCCTCCTCCTGCCATTTGTGTTCCGGCTTGCACCACCTCCTGAGAGCTTAAGTTTTCTAGTTACTTGTCTGGCCTCCTCCAATATGAACAATTGTTAGGTTGGACTTACTGAGAGCTCTCTTTATTAGTCTTTGAGGGACTTGTAACTCATCCAGGGGGTGATCTGCCTTCCTCCCAATGTCAGCTGGTTTGATTCCTGCTCCCTACAACCAGAATTTCAGATTAATGGATCTTAAAGGCACATCTGACACTTCTACTGCTGAAATACTGAACTTTCAATTAAGTTAAATGAAATGAATTGATGAGAGAAGAAACATTTGAACCAAAAAATAATTGGGACAATCAAGTGTACTCTATCAGCTCTGATATCCCAAGATCGATGATTGCCACACCTGAGTTCCCTTCAAGTAGCACAAGATGTTTCACCTCAGAGTGAGACTACACTGAAGACACACATGAGACCACATTGCACAATGAAGTGAAATACACTCATGGACTTAAATAAATAAATCCCCAAATATCACAAAGAAACCCAGAGCGACAAAATCTCCGCTCCATGTATGGTTTGTTAACACGCATCCAGTGTGCTGAGTGGATGCAGCGCAGTGAACCACAGCAAGCAAGTAAACGCTACAGCATCTTTAACCAATCACAGCTGATGATCGAAGTCCAAGACATCAGATACAGGATAACATAGGAACACCCAAAAAAGCATAATAAAAGTACTAAGTGAAGACCACCTGACACCGAGAAGTGACCCTTATGCCATCAGCCATCCTGCAGGTTACAGAGGTCAGTGAGCAACAAATGGTTCCCCTTGATGAGAGAAGACATTAGAAATGTTCCATAACCATAACCTAAACTGGACTTCCCAGTATCAGCTAACAGCCTGGATATTATTTCCTCAATCACAGTACAATCTGTAAAAATGCACGCATGGAGGCACGCAGTCAGACACGCAGTCAGACACTCACGCACACAAGCATGCAAGTTGTCCTTTACAAAAAATTGTAAATTACAGTATTTTGTCTTTTAATATTACTCTCAAAAACTGTTGAATGAGGAGTTCAAAGGCCAACAATATAAAATAATTGTTGAATTAACATTGTTCTTTTCTCCCTAAAAGTTTAAACGTTTCAAACTGCCAACACTGCAGCACACGTCGAGTCAATGGAAAACTAAAGACCTTGTCGGAACAGATAGAAAAGATTTAGCTCCACTGCAGGCAACCTTTTGAAATTACACCCCTACCTTCAACCAAACCCCTCTGGGCAGGTTAGCTTCCTGGTACATAGCCACTAGCACCTGCTGCTAACTGCAGTATTGATCGGAGGGGCCGCGCTGCGAAGTAATTACCTGTAGGTCTCGCACTCCAGGGAGGTGTGTTTAGACCAACGCAAGCGAGTGCACGTGTGTACAGCATGTCAGATGATTGGGGGGGGGAGAGGAGGAGGGTGCTGTAATTGAAAATAGATGGCTCACCTTGGCATGTTCCAGTGTACAGAACTACATTAATGTGTGGGCGCCCAGCTTATTACAAGCGTTGGTAATTACCCAGCTGGGCAGTCAGACGACGGGCCGAGGAACTCGCAAGAGCAAGAGAGGAGCGGTAAGTGGATGCCGAGCGGTAGAGGGACCCCCTTGATTAATGCCTTATGGCTATAATCCTAATAATGAATAAAGAGAAACAGCAGAGACTCGTTTGTCTGGCTGTCACACAGCCAACCCAATGAGAGCATCATGCTTTCTAAATATATTCTAATGATTTAGGATAAAATACATTTTTTTTAAAGAAGCATTTCGAAGTGAATCTCTTAGGACTCATTAACAAGACAACACACACACACACACACACACACACACACACACACACACATACACACACACACACACACACACACACACACAGAACACTAAGATGTTTTGATAACCCAAACGCTGAATTTGCAATGGTTCGTTGTGAGATTAGTTTAGTTAGAGGAAAAGCCAGTTCATTGAGTTGGGTTTGTGAAGCACAGCTACAAAAGTTAGTGTGTGTGTAAGCTATTGTGAAAGATAAAAACAACTATTTTTAGACAAAAACGATCAAATTCTCCTTGACGATGACTGTAAGCACAAGTTTCAATTCAGCCAGCATGGGTCAATTTTTAGCCAGAGCAATGTGTCACTTGGCTAATTCACAATGTGTTGTACTTCAATAATTTCACTTTTGAAGATCAGCCATGTTACGTTAAAGCCTTGCTGGTAAATGACGACCTGTAGAACTCTTACAGAACTTTATGTAATGTAACGTACACCTAAGAGGCTTTACTTTCGATAATCTACTCAATTCAACTTGGGCTGACTCTTTAGGGTTTCAGAGCCTCTCCATGAGGGAAAATATCTGTTAACAGAGGCGTTTCACACTTGGATGAAGGCAGTCCCGAGCAAGCCTGAAAAACTGTGGTGCTGAAAAACTGCACGCCGGTGGTGCAGTGGTGACAGATTGTCCGTCACAAACCCAAACCTTAACCCAAAACAGTGGTAAACAACACTGTAGAACTGTGATGGAAAAGCAAACCGAGAGGTGCCAAAAGCGAAGCCCCATGATGCTGAGTGAGACTAATTAGGCACGAATGGAAAAAGTGTCAATATAAATGTGTATGTACAACAGATGGGAACATGCCCTCACCACAATGATCCTCCAGATATGTTTGTGTATTTGTAAAGGATGGAAATAATAATGCAGCAAAGATGAATATTGAAAATTTGAGGTAAAACAAGTTACAAATATGGCTACATTTCATTCGTGAAGCGTTACAAGTGCCAAAACCCGAGATGATTTCCCAAAGGGGCGGCAGATAATAAAACCGTGCACTTTTACTTTGTAAACTCAAGTGTTTACCAAATGGTATACAACCTCCTGGAGCCTCATGTGTGAGCATTTGGATGAGTGAATGAGTCTCAGCCATCTTAACAGCCTCTATTCCCACTGGCTCCAGATAAATGAGTTTCCACTGTAATTTGCACTGAGCTGTGCAAAACGACTGCACCAACTTTTTTGTTTATTTATACTCGCAGTGTGTGAGGGCAGAAATTACGCGGGGGAAATACCAAGTGCTTTCTAAAAAAAAAAACAGGCGGTGAAAGAAGAAAAGAAGAATGATGACCATAAAACTTTGGAACCCACTTTCTTTTGGTGTGTGTGTGTGGGGGTGGAGCGAGTGCAAACAAAAAAAAAAAACCCGATTAAAAACAATGCAGAACCGCGGGCCTGCCTGTATCCCGCCAGCAGCATGAAGGCCTGTCTGCCTGCAAGCAACCAAACATTTAGTGTCACACTCATCACCACCAATCAAGGAAAAAGGGTTTGATGTAGGTCTGCTTCACTATGACAGGCAGCAGAGACATCTGTCCTGATCGCAGGCAACACACACACACACACACACACACACACACACACACACACACACACACACACACACACACACACACACACACACTCCCATCAATCGCCTGGAGCTGCAGCCCTCATCAACACTGCTGATTTGTTGTGGTGGCAGCTCTCAGCCATGTTGCAGGCGGATTGGCCATGTAACCTTTCAGCTGATGTCTGACTGCCTTGTCACATCTCAGCGACTAACACAAACCAAGCCCCCCTGCTCCCCCCCCGCCCGCACACACACTCCTTAACCCATCGACTCGTGCAACACTGACATTTGTCTGTCTTGTCATGACTTTGCGCAGCGGTAGCAAAAGGGATGATGGATGTTGGGTGTTACATAAGGAGGTGGGGGGGGGGGGGTTGTTTTGTGTTAGAAGAAGAAGAAAAAAAAAGAGGAGTGAGAGCAATATCGACCTTTTTTTCCTGACGTCCTTAAGTGAAACGTTCCACGGCGAGAGCGAGATGGCGGGGGGGGGGGGATGACCGAGTCGACACAGAACTCCAAACATCTTGTCCCACAAGTCACACACACACACACACACACACACACACACACACACACACACACACACACACACACACACACACACACACAC
>JAUESE010000062.1:173602-183909 GCA_032274725.1 Malacoctenus triangulatus
GAGAACTCTCAGCTCCCGCTAACTGATCGGCTTGATGTGTAATTAATGGTCTGACACGGGCTAATGAAGCTAATGACGCTAACTGCGCTAGCATATGGGCACCCCATGGGGATCCACACCCGGTGCTCTAATTTAGATAAATGATGCCCCAGGTTATGCTGCGCTATTTGCATTTCATTTGGCGGAGGCCATGGGGGAGGCGAGGGAGGGAGAGAGGGAGGGGGGGGATTAAACAGAG
The DNA here is from genome assembly GCA_032274725.1 of Malacoctenus triangulatus. Taxonomy (NCBI): domain Eukaryota; kingdom Metazoa; phylum Chordata; class Actinopteri; order Blenniiformes; family Labrisomidae; genus Malacoctenus; species Malacoctenus triangulatus. The sequence continues at coordinate 173,841 of JAUESE010000062.1, forward strand.
GGATAGATGGGGGAGATCAAACAGGAGAGGTGTTTGGATGACGGGGTGTGTGCGTGTGTATGTGTGTGTGTGTGTGTGTGTGTGTGTGTGTGTGGTGGGGGGTGGGGGGGGGAGGTGTTTACTCCCATGAATGTTTGTGTGTGGGTGTGGATCTCCTGTTGGCCAATGTACAGTGCTGTTGTCAGATAAAAGGATTGAGAGCAGAAGGGCTGCCGGCAGAAGTCATCATGTCTGTCGGAGACAGACAGAAAAAAAACCGGGGGAAAAAAAACAATGACAGGACGCGCGTGTGTGTGTGTGCGTGCGTGTATGCGTGGGCTTGAGTGAAGCATCAGGATTTGTAATCGTTAATTTATTTCCCCATGGCACACGTGTCACGGTGCAGAGGAAGTCTCAAGAGGTTAGAGAGCGTGGTTTGTTTGGACTGCACCCGGGCCGAAACTCCACCTGACGAAACTCCATGATGGGAAGTCTGGTCTGACAGAGGAGCCTCTCAGGCATGGAGCTTCTTCTACACAATTATACAATCTTATCAAGACTGTTTCACACCTTCATCATCATCAATGGCTAAATATCTTGGGTGAACCTCAGTGAAATGACAAGACTTATTGTTTTTTTTCCCAGTGAGAACTTGAGGTCCTCGGTCCCATTGCTGGTTCAAACGTCACTTTTTCTAACTGCTTTCGCTTTTCCGTAAGAACCGCTTCAGGCTTTCTGGGCACGGCGCGTCTTCGCGTGACACCACCTCGCTCAGTTGTGTCTCCAGTGTCTCACAGAGTCTCTCCAGCAATGGGACGCAGGAATCAAGTGAGTCAAGGCCATTTTTGGTTCTAATTCTGTGTTGGCAACATAAAGTCAAAACTGGGCAGGTCACTTCTGACCCTCCAGTGACCTGCAGCCTGATGGATGGACATGCTGTGAAACTGGGGAAAATGGAGTAAAGCTATGAAGGTACCAATGCAACAGCGTCATGAAGGCGAAGGATGATATTACAATATTTCAGGAGATCCAGTTACGACCATCAATACACGTCTTTTTGTTCGAGGTGACAATTCAGAATAAGAGAACAATGATAACATCAGAGTGATGAGGAACTCCTTGTTCAGTGAAGAACAGTTTGGCGAAGTAGGAACCCCGAGCAGAACATTGTCGGCTGATGCTGAAAATGAAGATACGGGAGCTCCTTGATCATTTGCACGCATGACAGAATTAAGTGATGACTTCATTAAAAAGTGAGCAAGTGAACCAGAGGGACACGTTTCATGGTAGTAATTGATGAGCAGCATGCCAGAGGAAGTGAAACAGGAACAAGATGTTACTTTAAAACCCTTCAATCTTAACACTGCTTGTACACACTGTTCATTGGGAAGTCACCGATTCCTGTAACACAGGATAGTTTGCATGGTCCGGTAACCTCTGTCCTGATTACATGGAAGCAGACTTGCAGGATGAAGTGACTGAAACAGAGGGTCGCTGCGTTTGTGGGCCTGACACCTCTTGTTTTCTCCCCTGAATAAGCTCAGCTGTCGAGCCGTGCGAAGCATGATATTCGACCGCGTGTGAGGCGCTCATCAGGCAATTCAGGGGCAGAAATGAGGAGGCACAACCAGTTTTGTTTGAATAATGTTAAAACATCAAAACTGTTTTTGGATCTGTGTGTTTGTTGTACCTTCAGAGAGAAGTTGACGCTCTGATTTCTGGTTTTTCCCCGTTCGGCCATCTGTCGTGAGGAGTGAAATGAACTGCATCAAATTTACCACCCTGTTGTGATGAGACTGTTTTGTGACTGTCTGTCGTCGGAGGCACACAGAAACTCATTGTCACGCGGGAGCTGCACACGGAACTTGAATGGGACTGTGATGGCTGAAGTCCTGCAATGCAAGAGACCTTCTGCAGTGACACAAGCCGAGTTCACTTGTAAGAGAACCTTCCTTCATGTCTCCACAGGCAGCACCGCCCATCTTGCCGTGTGTTTACAGTCAACAGCATTGCCAAAGCAGTAAGCTGCCCTCGTGCTATTTTTTCTTCTTTTTGTACAGTTTGTGGTTTTAGTCACTCAAACTTCTTTTTATAATAATGTTGTGAGCTTCTCCTTTTATGTTGAAAGTATCTGCAATCTTTGCATAGCGTCACAATCTTTTCAATGTGCTTTCACTTACATGTTTTCGAAATTCACTTTTCAAAATGTTTGATCCGTGTGGCTTTTTGCATGTGTATTGCAGTGTTTGTTTTCATGTCAAAGGCTTTTCCATGGAGGAAACCTGCCTTTTTTGCTTGCACGTGACATGATGACTTCATACTGTAGAATTGTAGTTCCAGAATTGTTCCACCTTGTGTATTTTTGGTGGCAGTTTGTTGCAACACATGCATTTGATTTGATGAAACTTGAACCTTGATGCTCAGTTTTTGATCTAAACGTATTTTTCGTAATCAATACGTGTAAAACACTTATTTAGCAAACCTGATATTGTGTCACTTAAAACACAAATATTTAAATTTACATTTCTTTTACTGTTATAAAAAAAACAAGTTCTCATATCTATTGTGTAATTTTGAAGAGAGACGAGGTTTGTTGTTGGGATAATTGGTGGCTTAGAATGCGACTATCTCTCTGTGAGCAGCGTTCCAGTGACCCGTCCACAGTGTGTCCCGCCCTTCACCCAGTGTCAGCTGTGATTGGTTCCAGCAACCTGTAACCCTAGGTTGAATAGAGCGGCCGTGAGAGATGGATGGCGAGATCGTGCGCTCCCTACATGTATTGATCCCAACATTGAAGGAGTAAACAGGTCGGCCTAAGTGCGGGCTGCATCTCAGTCTATTAGATAAACAACATCGACCCTTCACCGATGCTGGATAAAAGCAGGAGTCTTTAAAGGCTGAAGGTCATCAATGCTTGGTGGAGTATTCTCACTAGCTTCACAGATGGGCGAAATCTTGGTGGTTTAACTCGTGTTACTCTTGGTTTATCGTTTGGGCATTTGGTCAGAGCCAGTCTTACTGAGGCCTGAGAATACTGACTGGAAACACACTTCTTGTGTCTCTGTATACAAGTGGTACACTGAAGCAATGAAGCCATAGCCCCCCTCACATCTCTTCGTGCCACTGAGACATTATTTCTTTGCAACAGGTGGGTTCTATGTGCAGGATATGTTCCCCTTTTTCACTGTGGATGCTGGAGTGGTTAAGATTTTGATGGAACACTCGGATAGGTGTTCCCTCAGCGAGTGCCAGGTTACATGTGTACACCTCGCTCACTTTTGTTTTCCCCATTCTGGAGTCTTACTTAGTTAGCACCAACGGAAACCTGTTGGCCGAAAGTAAAGATGCATGTCAAAACATTGCAGAAAGGAAGGAATAAAAAAAAAAATGTCTCTTGAAGAAACCAATAATCCCGACGCTGTGAGAACAACGAAAAAAAAAAAGAAAACAAGAAGGCTTGGTGAGAAAAAAGCAGGTGCAGTGTGCAAAGTGAAACTATTGTATAATGGAGCCAAACTGATGAGGATCCAGCTGAGGAAATGACCCCGTTGCACGGCGGCGTCGGTGGCACCCGATTCAATTTGGCAGGGGGGGTAAATGCAGGTACTGTGTAACGCGGCACAAACGTTTCATTTGTCAGGGATTTCTGCTGCATGTGGTAATCTAATCTTGGAGGATACACTTCTCCTATTTTGCTCGGTGCGGTAGAACGGCCTGACGTCGCATGTTTATTTGTGTAATCACTCCAAATGGGTTGCGCACACTGTCTCCTCCTCAGCGTGCGCTGCGAGTAAGTGGCGTTTCTTTTGCTTCATTTGGTTGCCAATCTTGACTTTCAAAACAAACACAGTCTTGTTTTGATCTCTCTTTCATTTCCATGTCCACGTGTGTATATGACCGTCTTTTGCATAAAGAATGTGTAGAATTGAATGGATTTTCGATAAAATGAAGGATTGAAGGACAGTTTTTTGTCTGTGTGAGACGTGTTTGTTTTGTGTTGCTTCACTGGTTGTTGGTGTGTTTTCGCTCATCCTTTCAGAGCAAGATGCAGTTCTAAGAGGAATAAATGTTGGCGAAATTCTGGTTTCTGTGCATTTGAACACAGTTAAGAAAAAAAGTATTATTTCTTCGGTGTTTTGGGTAGTTGTTGTTTTTTTTTATACTTTGAGTGCAACTTGGGATGTGTGACCCCCCCCCCCCAGATAAAAGCAGTGTAGTTATTGTTGTTTATTCTGTGAATAGAGAGCGCACTTTGATGCTCCGTGATAGCAGCACCGCTCCGTTTCCACAAAATCCACCCACAACAGATGAGGAGAATCTGACCTTTTGTGCCATAATGGACCGTGTGACCTGTTGACTTGTGGGTAATGCAGTTTTTAATGGACCTGCTGCAAGCTCCGCGGCTGGCAGCAGCGAGGCAACGCAAGCGAGGGTGGGAACCGAGCCAAAGAACAAGAAAAAAAAACCCAAAACAGACAGAAATAAAAAATAAAAAAAACAGGTTGAGATAAGAATGTGGGCCTGTTATTGTTTCCCATGTCGAACATCCTCAGACGTGGCCTGCGGTATTCAAGGGATTTAATGCAGAGGGGGGGTGGGGGGGGTGGGGGGGGTCTATAAAGCCTCTGCTCTAACCCAGCACCCCTGGGGGATCCATCTTTAATTCATGAACACTATAAAAATAAAGGTTTTTTCTTTTTTTTTGCGATGGCCCTGCAGCCTGTAACAGATTCTCCCAGCAACATGGCACTGCGCAGGTGTTGATGCTGTGGCGATGCGTGGCGACATGCATAAGTGAGCAAAGTGCACGTTGGGCTTTGCTGCCCGGTGCGTCCCTCATCCGACACCCTCACTGACACCACAGAGAGAAGGCGGGGGGGAGGGGGGGCGCCATGTGACAGCCTGGTGGCATTAGTCATAATGTCAGAACATTGAGGCGATGTGTGTGCGAGCGCCACATAATGCGCATGTCGCCTCTTTACCTTTTAAAGACATTAAAGCAGCTTCATGGACACGTGTCACATGTTTGATGTGAGCACTCCTCTTGAACTCATCTGCAGGATCAGAGTCAGATGAACGTGTCACGTCCAAGCAACGCTTGTGGAATTATTTAGAAAATATGAATAATACTGTGTTTGAATTTAAAGGAAATATTTAAAGATATTAAATCATTCAAATCCAGAAAACTCAGATTATATGAGAGTTAGTTGCTTCAGTTAGTTGTAGCACAATTTGTTGTGTCTTTAAAAAGCCATGGCAGCCACCCAATTACAAAAAACAAGTTTGAAATGAAAGAAATAAAAAGATGAATATAAATTAAAAAAGAAAATGAAACAAAATTGAAAAAAGGTTGAGAACACTCTTCACTGTTTCAAAAAATACTAGAACAAAAATAAGACAAAGGCTACAGAATCTATGTTTTAACTAACCCTGAGCTTCACTTAATTAGGATTTTCTGTCGTGTTTATTGTCACTGTTTGAGAAATACTTTGAGATTGTACTTGAAAAACATGTGATTTACTTTGTGCATTGTTCTCTTGAAAAAGACTTTTCCTCTCCATTCAGATGTCAGTTGTCAGCAGTCAGACGCCGTATCTTGTCAGTATCATGGCTCATTTTTCTTTCAAATTAAGATCACTGACTTCTCGCTCCTCAACACCCTACTGGTACCTGTGTAGAAGTGTGTTACAGCGTTATCTCTCTGCTGAGGAGAACTGACCCCAGGTGCATGTTTTTGGACTGTGATAAGAAAGTAGAGTAGGCTGATTAAAAAAAAAAAAAAAAAAAAAAAACAACAGTCAGGGACCTGCATACAATGAACAGGAGGACCTCACTCAGATAAGCAACATGGAGTGAGACCTGCTGAACAAACACACCCACTGAAATGACCCTAGCTATAAACCACGAAGAACGAGCCGTTTTTCGTCCCGCGTGCAGGCACAGGTACAACATACAAACCCCGCCAGGAAACAGCCTGCCCTAGAAGTGAGCCTCCATTTCTTCTCTGCAAGGCAAGAAAGACCACACTCCCACTCGCTGCGCCTTTCCACTGCTGGTTTGCCCTCATTATTAATCCTGAAGCCTGACTCCAATCAGACGCCGCCAGTTATCCATTTTCAAATAGATTTGCACTTTCGCTTTCCCACACGTGGGATGAAGCGCTGGCTTCCTGCAAGCCTATGATTGCGCCTCATTTGCTTTCGACCACCAGGAAAATGTGAACTCAGTCTCTATGGAGACACTCAATCATTTTATTAGACTGTGGTTTGCTTCTCCCTATTTGTCCCCGGTGGTAACCATCCCTCCCCATTATCCTGGAACGCTAGGGGGAGACCCGTCGGGCGATGGAGGTGATTGCATAATCTGCATGTTTTTTTATTCATGGGTGTGAACATATACATTAAGTGGCAACTTTAAGGTTGTTTTAATGTATAATTAATTTGGCGTGGTTAATAATTTGTGTGGTTTCGTGAGCGCGCCGGGGTTCTCCCTGTGCTTCCTGGGAGCAGGGAGGAAGTAAAGCCTTGATTGACAGTGCGCTTCATGCTTCGTAACGAGTGTGGCTGACAAGGTCGTGTCAAGTGGAATGACTGGTGAGGAGAGGTGTTTGGGGAACACCCCCCCCCCCCCCCACCCCTCCTTCTCTTGCATCGTTTGTTGGTTTCTCAGATCATGGGATGATCTAATTTGTGAATGAGGGTTGGACGCGTGCCAATGGGGCGAGCGGCCCGTCGACGTGCTCGGAGCTAAGAGGGACAAGATAAAAGATGTCTTTTATTTCTTCCCCAAAGCCGGCACTTGGCCGGCCGCATACGTCGTAATCCTACAGAGAAACATCCACGTGTGCTTTTTGATGTCGAAGAGAGGATCCGACGAGCAGCTTTGTGCCAGCATACTAATGCTAATGCTAATGCTCCCCACCTCTTCAAAGTGGTGGGGCTGTTGGGATGCGGCAGACCGGTGAAGGTCACACGGAGTGGCCGTTGCGTCAGACTTCCCGTTTGCTATGCAGAGTTAGTTCTACAGTTTGACTCTAAAAGTGATTGCTTTAAAAAAAAAAAAAAGCCCACTTTGATTTGCAATTGCTTGTAATGGGCGCCAGTTATGACACACTGAATGAACTGCATAATTGATTTGGCTTTTTTCCTTTCTCATTGTGGCTGCCTGGGACCTTTATTTTCTACCCCAAAACCAAAGCAGCCCATCATTCGGTGAAGATGGCGGTGAGGCAGGCAACATTTATTTTTTTGGACAGTCTTTGTATCTCTATGTGGAAATTCACAAATATTGAGGGTTTTCTTGTGAACGCACTGCAGACTGCGATCATTTTGACATCTGGTTAGCAGAAGTTACCTGATGGTTTTGGTTGAACTGCATCCGAATAATTTTGGCCAAAAGTACTTTTCTGTAGTTCTTCAGGAGTATCTGCGCTAGTCTTGCTCACAGTCGCTAATGACAGTTCCTTTATTGACGTTCTTGTATCCAAGGAAACCTTTCGCCGTTGCAGCCTCAGTCCCCTCAGGCTTGCGAGACGGACGGAGCGGCGCCTCAGTTAAAATCAGGCCGGGAGAGGCGTTTGCATGCGTGAAGCTGGGACTGTCAACTGCTGTTACACTTTGAAATGGAGCCATGAGCTGCCAACATTTTTGTTTTTGTCCCAAATCCACGACGAGCCTTGTGGAAAAAAAAAAAAAATTCTACCATCCATCCAGGCGAACCGCCAGGCACAGGTCGCCCCCTCAGCACATGATTTATTGAAAAAGAGCTTTAAAGTCTGCCGATGTTTCGGTCACAGGCTGTGAGGCAGCGCCTAACTTGAAACGACAGCGAGGCAGTGGAGCAGCAGTTGGACGCAGGGTAACAAATACCTTAGTTTAGAACTTGCCTGCGGACTTCAAGTGCTTAAAGTTGATCGGCGCTCTGGTGAGAGACGTGACTCGCTTCCGTCACTCGGTGCAGCTTCCTGACAGCAAAGTGGACCTGTCTGCTTCGCAAAATTAGGGACTCGTCTTTTATCCTTTTTTTGTGATAACTTGCAGAAAAGTTGAATTCAGCTCAGGAATACCTAATTCATGTTTTTTTTTCTCCAATATTTTTCTGAAAGCAAAAGTTTAAACAGGAAGATTGACAGGTGGGTCGGTGCAGGGCGTCTCAGTTGAGACTGCTGCCACAGCGACTCCTGTCCAAAGGATGGCTAGACATTGCATTTTCAGGTATTTAGCATTGTGGCAACAAGGAAAGCTGATTGTTTTTACATCTCGTGCGTACAGAAATCGGAGGAATGCACTTTATTGCTGTCAACCACAGCAACACACGCACGCGCGCACACACGCACACACGCACACACGCACACACGCACACACACACACACACACACACACAGTGAATTGACAGTTGCCGAAAGACCTGATGCATGTTTTTTAGACTTCAGTAGGAAACCCACATACTCAGCAGGAGACCATGTGTGGGTTCTGCACAGAGAGGTCCCACCTGGTTCATATCCAAGACCTCTTCACCCTGTGAGAGGAGCCCCAACTGCCATGCCAGCATGCGTGTCTAAATCTCCTCATTTAGTAAACTAAAGCTATGTTGTTTTCTCAGTATACTTTCATACAAAGGAAGCAAATAAGTACAAACAAGGAGTTCTCATAAACCGAAACACAACTCAGCATGAAATCCCTCCCCCTCTTCAATTTCGACTGGGGCTCGCAACACTGAAATGACCTGGATCCTCAAAGGGGTTGTTCCCACAGTGCAGGACTGCGATGATGTCCTCCAGGTTCATCTCCACCTTTGGTAATGAAGTCATGTAGATAAAGTGTCTGTCAGAGGCTGCCGTAGTTCCTTGGTGGAGGGCCCGAGAGGCACAGAGATGTCAGCTGTCACTCAGCGGCCGCTGACGTATCGGCCCAGGCTCCTCCAGGAGAGGCCCGGTGGAGCGCAGGAGCGATTTGCATTTAAAATTGACTCTTAAAGGCTGTTCCCTGCAGAGCAGCTTTGGTTGTGTTTTGGACATCTGTCACTTCACGTTTTATCCAGAGCATCAAGTCATCACCTGAGGAGTCATCACCCACTGCAACTGTGGCATTCTGGGGTATTTTCGTGACATCTTGAGTCTGTTTTTCTCTTTTTTTTTTCCCTCCATTTGTAGAAAAGAAAGTTGTTTGTCTCACACATGCTGTGATGAACTTTTTACTGGGGTGTTGAACCACTGATCAAAGCTCTCGCTGTTGCTGGTTGTTGCGGCTGCAGCGCTTGGATTACCCTCCCAGGCTACAGTGTGTGGAGCATTTAAGGGGATCGATAAATCAATAGATAAAACCAATTCTTGCATCTTCCAGTGTGATCCCTATAAAACTCACTCTGAAACTACCCTCAGTGAGACTGCTCTTCATCAGCTTGTACTGCCGACGAACCTCCTCTGGTGTTTATGACAACAAAGAGGCTTAACAGAGGTCAACCAGGATGCTAAAACCATTCAAAGGCGGCACTGAGTTGTAGTAGTTTGTTTTTTTTCCCCTCTCCTGTCAATTTGCAGTAACATGCAATGTTTACTGGCTTATTTAAATGACAGGAAGGTTTCTTATATAATGTCTGGTGGGGTTGGGTATAGCCATCCCTGTGATGGTTCGGGTGCACATTGGCACTGGGTGGGAGACAACATGGCTCGGTTTGGGTTGAGTTCCGGTCATCTCACTTGTAGTTAAAAGGCTACTTTGGTCTTTTTCTGTATCAGTGGCTGCAGTGCACAAAACCACTGCAAGCACCTATTTGAACACCTGTTGGAAATGACGGAGTGGTGTTAAGCTGAAATCTGGGTCAAGGCGAGGTACGTCATCATTCAGAGAAGTCTACCTCTGCTTTATTAATGATGCTCTTGGTTCAGTGGTTTGTATTCTCCCCACTGGGAGTCCACACAGTTCCTAAGCACCAAAAGATAGTAGAAATGGACGAATGATAATAACTCAGACGACCCGGGAACTAATCTATAGAAAAGAGTTACAAGCCTAAAAAAATCACATCACCAGTTGATTCCGTGTTTCCGCAGCCTGCGTGAAGCGGGTGCGAGGTGGGCGCGCGCTAGGAAAAG
>JAUESE010000062.1:200660-217336 GCA_032274725.1 Malacoctenus triangulatus
TTGCAAGACTGTGGAATAGACAACTCAAGATTATTTTTATAATGAAGTCCACAGCAGAGAAAAAGAGAGGAACAGACATTTAAACCGATCACTGAGACACCAAGATGCAGGAAGACTTGACAGGATGGGTGGAGACAATGAAGGTTAACTGGCAGGTGGGGCCACAAAACATTCATAAGTTAATAAGAGAGGGGAAGGGGCTGACACAGGCAGATGTAGAACCGTACAAGAAATACCCACGTTCAAAAGAGAAGCTTGATACCTTTGCACGAGACAGTAGGACCCACCTAAATAAAACCATCACAAAACAACAAACAGTAGAAGACCAAAAAAAACAAAAATCATTCAAACCCAAAATAAACTACACGGATCATGATAGGTTTGAATGAATGCTGCAAACTGCAGTTTCATTTCAAAGCGACACACTGATGCACACATTGAGTCTAATTATCAAAGGGCAACATCCTGTTTAATCACCCCGCCTCCCCCCAGTCCAATCTGATGATACACCCCTGTTTAAAAATTCATTTGTAAATATAGAGACAAAAAAAAAAACATCCACATTTATTCTCTTTGTTTTTTCAATTACATGGTGGATGCACTGGTTTGTTTCTACCTGAACACATTCCGGTTTCCACACACACACCATCACAATGGGAGGTTCAAACAATTAGCCCTGTGGTTGTACTGTTCCCAGCTGTAATTACACTCAGAGGTGAGCTGCCCCAGGCTCAGTTTTCTACATTTAGTAAACAGACAATATCAAATGTGGATTGCGCGCTTCCGTGTTAATGCTAGAACAGAATCTAACCCGCTGATGACAAGTCATGCGAGCTTCTGTGAATGCAACAAACAAACATCTATTGTATGCGGGATCCAAGCCACATCAAACTCTTGACTGTGATTGTTTTGCTCTGACCCATTTCCCAGACTGCGAGGAGCTGGCACCGGCAGCCGGCACGCGGAGCTGTGGGGCAGTTGGCTGCCGGTGAGACGGTTCTGTTTGGTAATGTGTTGGCTGCGGCGCTGCTAACTCGGGCCGGGATCTGTCTCCGTGGCCATCTGGAATGCCGGCCCATCGAGTTTTTCTCACTTTGATCTCTTCATCTCCATCTGCCTCGCTGACTTAACCCACTGACTGACTCATGCATCCACTGGGTAGAATGACTTTTTGATCCCTGACGACCAACTCAATGTTGTTGTTTTTAGTTATTCCGTCAATCTAACTGCGGGATGCAGTTGTCAAATCGATGGACGAACCCAATGGATCGTCTGCTCGCCGTCCTCACTTTTGCATTGCATCTAATTATATCCAAATTCAAAAGTCATGAAGTTTCCAAGTGGTGTCTACTTGCTTTGAAGTTCAAGTTTTAACAACAATACAACACAATGGCTAACATGTTAGCCTCTGACCATCAGTAGGACTTGTTTGAGGACTCGTGGACAGGCTGAGATGAGGGATTAAACTGCCAACCTTGGGACTGAAATACAAACTGCTACAACAACTAAGCTGAAGATGTACAAGAAAGCTTAAGTCCTCTTATTTGTTCGGAAAGAGAACACAACAAATTCAGGATGCAACCAGGGAAACATTCCTTCGGCTTTACAAACAGATGTAACACTATGAGGGCCCCACCCACTGCACGGACTCCTCTTTCCTCCCTGGACTGGGCACCATTCAGACCTTAATGTCTAATCCTAAATAGTCAAAGCAGCTGCACCACTTGCCACCTCTGGAACAAATGGAGTAGCAGATTGTATGGCTCCGGGACAACGCTGTACAGACCTGATACCTCGGGAGTCCTCATCCAATGCTCTAAATACTTAACCACCCACGACAAGACGTGGAGTCTATTGTCTTTCAAAGGAAGACAAATGTTGTTTTTCAAATATTGCAAACAGCAACAAGGACGGGCCTGATGAGGAAACGCAGGCACGCATTCTGCTAGTACATGTAATTCTGAGTCCTTCTGCTTCAAGTGTGCCTGAAACTGATACGTGGGACTCAAATGGTGTTAACATTTCTAAAAATGCATATTTCTATGCATCAATTGCAAAGAATTTCACCTGAGGATGCTGTTATAAATAAAGTTGATGCAAAACACTAAGGTACGGAGCCTCTCAAGGGACAGGAAGGGAAAAAAAAATTCATGGAGGGGAATTTTTTTGGGCGAAATCTCGCAAACAAACAAACAAATTTCCCCTCCATGTACTTTTTTTCTCCTCCCTGTCCCTTTCGGTGCTCCGTACTAAGGAGAAGAGTCAAGGAATACACTGTTGAGAAAAAGACACACAAAGTCGCAGTGCTGTGAACCACGGTGGTCTTCAAAGCTGATAAACCTTGAGCTGTTTTGGTTGGTATCCAGGAGCTTCCAGGAGACAGAATGAACGAACACATGAAATCAACCTAAACTATGGACAGAAGGGTCCGACATCAGTGTTCACATTGTGAGTCATAAACCGGTCAATCGGCATTTCCTGGGACCAAACAGAGTTCTTGGATGAAGCCATGGTTTTGTATGATTTGGAAAACTGGAGTCTAACTCAGGGATTAACAGTCAAGGAACAGAAACAATGAATTGGTTGACCACCAAGCGAGTGGGCCCTGCAATACAATCAACTTAATAACACAGAACATTTCTGTTTTCACAATGGCATCATTAATTCTTTGTGGCCTTAATTAACCGTGACAAAACTGTAATTTACATGTGTGGGAATGCTGGAGGGGATGGAGGGGATGGAGGAGGGGGGCGGGGTGGGGGTGACAGTAGGTCAGGAAAATGAGAGGCGACAAGACCATAGGGGAGGCGGAGTGTGTCTGAAAAGCACATTTAACCGGGTTTTTTTTTTCTTCTTTTCTTTTCTTTTTTTTTTTCCTATGAAAAATCCCATAATGAAACAATCCACCTCAGTGTGAGTGTGATAAATCTGGTCTGGGTCCCGCAATTAATCACTGACTGTAGGAAAAACCAAACACACACGCAACATTAAATTATAACATGGAGGGGTTCACTGTCTCCCTCGCATGCTTTGCTGGCTTGACCACAATAAACTGTAGCAAATCCATTTAAATTGATGAACAAATTATTTCATATTAAGACGGGTGGGGGGGTTGGGGTGGGAGGGGTACTTTCTTGTCTAAACATGGGTGTCTGTTAATTAGCTTCCTCGTAATTAACACAGCGGATGCTAAACTGCAATTCTTGTACATTATGCTTAAATTCAATTAAACGGACGTTTAAAATCTAGTTAGACGCAGATTAACAAAGGTACACATGTCACTGATCATCATCAGCATCCACTTTATTCGCAGCAATAATGCATGCGAACGCCGTCTCGCTCGCGCAGGCCGCATACCTAATGCCCTGTCGATTCAATCACGGCACGGCGACACCGCAGCCAAGCCAATCAGCTGAGAAGGTCAGATCATTTCATGTTTACACCCTCAATTCTTTGTTTAGCCTTTGATCGCCTCTGTGTAAAGATAATTAAGATCGCTGTGACCTTATGGCATCACTTCCTGTTTACAATCTCCGGTCATCCCACAGGTTTCCGATATGACAGATGAGCGCGAGAAATACCTTTAGCGCTTAATCGTTGCCTTTTTATCATAGCAACAGAAATCCTCTGAGAGTCATTGATTGGATGGTCCACAATTCATCTTGCTGGTAATTGGAACACTGTTAAATGCCAGAAAGGACCAATAGTTGTCAGACCCAAGACCCCAGAAGTACTGGAGGATCTGCATTGGTGTTAGGCGTCACTATGAAGCTATGTGCACATCAATCCTTAACATTTTGACGACTGAAAGCAAGATTTAAGTGTAAAGAACCCTCTATTTCAGGATATTGGACCACTTTAGGAATCAATGTGAACTCCCCTCTTGGTTGTATCTGTGCTCCAGGGAAAGACACTGAGCAAAGGCTTTGTCAGATTAGTTTGGTGTCAGCAGGACCAATAGAAATAGGTTGTTGAGTGCACTCCAATCCTCTCAAGCAATACTTGCATTACAATTTATCGAGAATGTTGTTAAAATTCAGTCAGGATATTTAGAATGTACTTTGAGGGCCATATTTAAAGAGTCAATAGTGTATGGGACATTGAAGTGTGTTCATTTGAGATTTGCAATTTTGACCACAGAGAAACAGTCAATGTGCCAAGTGCAAAGTCGATTCGGGTTGGTCAAGAGTGTGTTTTCGTTGCATTCATCTCCAAGCCAACTGGATTAGTGCATGTGGGGTTTCTCTGACTTTAACCTGCTGCATCGTGTCGCGGAGGAGATGAAATTGGCTCTGAACTAACTGGGGGCATCAGCCAACATGTTTTTGTAATAAGCTGCACCACTCTGCTTTGACATAATTTTTAACACTTAAGTATTTTTGGAGTGACACTGAGCAAATGTAAAAAAGAAAACAAAAAGGAATAGTTTAAATCATTTTTTGGTAAATGTTGAATGTTAAATGAGCAATGAGACATGTATGTGGCTGACCACTCCTCACTTGTAGACCAACATGCCCGCTGGTGCATGGATGGGCACCAGTGCCTTTGGTCATTTGGCCCAAATGTCAAACTAAAAAGGTGCAAAGCCTGTTCGAAGTCTTGTTGGAAGATGCCTCAAATCCAGTGACAATTCCTATTGAATGCAGTGAACATTTTGAGAAGGCACTTTGATCATCCTGGATCACACCAAGAAACATAATTACGACAGAATTCTGGCACATTTTGCTCCCAAACAACCATCCCCTTTTCTTCGGGGTTGGTGGACAGCTCAGAGTCTCAGGATCATCTGTGCTCAAAGAAATATCAGACACTGGAGCAAAAAGACATAAATCAGCAATGTGCACACTAAGCCAGAGAGTGACAGGGGCACACATTCAGCGACAACCTGCTCTCAACTTGTAGCAGTCCAAAAAAAAAAAAACAGCTCATTGTAATTCAGCATCGAGACCCTGTACAACTCCACTACACTATTGTTTCTATTCAGCCACTGTGAAATCACTGCCCTGCTGGTGGTTATTGATTGCATGGATTGTGACCCTGGCTTGAAGGCCTGACAGACGCTGTGTGTCCTGGTGCATGCAAAAAAAAAAGGAAAAAAAAAACCTCAAGTGGGTCTCGGCCTCGTTCGATTCCAAAAGAGTCTGGGCTGCCATTACAAAATCGTTGGGTTTACAAATCTTAAAAAGAGTGTCTTTGTCACCATCAAAACACTCCAACAGCACTGTTTCAAAGGAATGGGAAAAAAAAATGGGTCTGTTGGGCAACCCGTCCAAAGGGTCCTTCGGGGTCGCCCGGTGTAGGACGGGGTCACCTGCAGCAACCTTGTGACTCGAAGTTGGAGAAGTAGTATAAAAGATGGATGGATGGATGAACTGATGAGTGCAGTCTGTTCAGGCTGCACCGTGTGGGTTATTTGTAGCTGACTGCGTACCACTGTTTCCTACCACAGTCACATAAATCAGCAGCTGCCCGACAGGAGTACTGCACACCGCAGTACAGCAAATACTATGTAGAGGGGGTTGATGACAGGCATTCCATATTCATACATTTTGGTCTAAGACAGTATGCAGTTGAACAGAGTGGCATGATAAAATGAGGGCTGCTTAATAATGCAGTGAGATTCACACTGGGTTAAACATAGGTCACTAATTGTACAGGTATGGAGCCCCTCTCTGTATTTTGAAAGCATAAATGAGGCATAAACAAACGAGCAAGCAAACGTTAAATGTGGTTACGCAGGGACTTTTCGCTGTGATAAATGGGTTCTGAATAATGCATGTGGGTACAATAGAGAGGCTACAACCTTCAGGTTTGCCATCTGGTGTCCCACATGAGATACAGAGCTGGAAACACAAACAGAGAATTCACTGTCACCTGTTAACTAACTGTCTGTATGCACGATGAATCAAAGAGGCGGACAAAACAGTCGTGCTTGATACCACAACGGCCGGATGATGTAACCTTTGAAAGTACTAATTATAAACTAACTTGCGTGGTCAAAAATAAACTTTTTGTTTCTGGAGTGTAAAAACAATCAAGTGAAAAACAGACTACAGGAAGCAACATACATTGCGGCCTTCCAAAGGTGTTTAAGCCTTGTGCAAGCAAACCAACAGAAGCTCATTCGTCCAGGTTTATGAATGATGGTGTATATAGTCAACCACATACAATCAGTCTCAGAAATTGTCAAAAAAAACAGCTTACACCAATGGTATTTATCTCTTTACAATCTATAAGTAGATGTAAAAATTGTAACTATAAAATGGAAAGAGACCACGAATGCATGGTGTCAGATTTTAGCATGTAAATGCATCCTTGCCCTTTTAGCCTCGCTATACCATCTTATGTAAGTAGTGGTATTCGTGGTATTCGTATTAGTGGTATTCGTCACCACATTACCTAAATGTGATAAATTATTCACAAGATTGTTTATGCATCTTCAGGAATCCTTAAAAAATCATAGAGTTGCAAATTTATGTGTTTAAGTTACAGTTTGCACTCTCCTTTGCCATATGAATGAAAGAAGGTCTTTTATCAAGGACAAACCGTTGGGTCTGCGGCACATGAGCCCAACCAAAGCATATAGTCAGGAACTGCTCCATATGTGTTGAGTCTTAACCAATCCAGTGTCATAATACCATTTTAAATGGTGGACCTGGTTTGAGGTCGCCACCAGGCGGACAAAACAGTAGAGTCAGAAGGTGAGATAAAGAGTTGCAATAACTCTCAAAAGCTCTTCGCAACTACAAACCAACAGCACATTGCTGAAAAATTGAATGACCATCACACGGTCCCATCTGAATTCCAAAATGGGCTTCATTGATATAGCTGAGGGCGTCCACGCCTAAAGCTTAGTTATGTGTTTTTTTTTTAAAAATAACAAAATTCAGTAAATTTCTCCAAGAAACATGATTACACAGCCAAATATTATGATGCAATACTGCCCGATATGTTATGGATGCACTCCAGTCTGTTCGAGGAACTGAATATATTGATCCATGCAAAAGCAACAGGGTTACAGAAGCATTATCCAAGCATTAGAAGTGTCAGAATCAATTCAGCGAGTTATTCGTCTGCACTTTGACAAGTTAATGTGTTTCCCTATTCGCACGAGAGAATCGGAGCCAGTACACTCTGTACCGTGGTTTATACGTTGTTTACTTTTTAATTACAAGAACAAATTACTATTAAGACCATTTGGTAATCAGTGTAGTGTGAGATTGCATGGCGATTGGCTGAGTCCTGTAAAGATATGTTATTGAATTCTGTCTCTAAACAATTACAGTGGTTCAGTCTCTATGAGGAAGTTGCCCGTAGTGAAACTGAAGTTACGGCTGAGAACTTGTGTGCGCAAGCAATAAATGTTAGGATGAGACAGCTTTCGTCTTTGCATCCATCAGTCAGCCAACTCAAATGGTGTGATGTAAGATAATGCCACAACACAAGAGGCTTGATCTTCCCAACAGTTAGGTGAGAGGAGTATTGACGGCAGTAATCAGCCCAAAGAGTTGAGAAACATCATTATGTCGGACACCGATAACAGAGATCTCCGGCTCCAGAACTCACACACAAAGTGGAGACTGTCAGTTGGTTTGATAAAGACACCCATTAGATTTTATGTCCAAAAAAGATTGATGCTAAAACATATTTTGTGAAGGTGCGTCGGTTCACTTTCACAGCAGCAAGTGGCTGAGCGCTAAGAGCAATGGGCTACTTCAGGCCACCAGCAATAATTGGCATAAGTCTTTCCATGAAAACTTTTTGGCAGTGCAGTTCTACATTTGGCCGCTAGGCGTCCCTGAAATTCTTTCAGCTGAACTGAAACATGGAGCGCTCAGCTGATGGACCCAGCAATTGTGCATCATTTACGATCTATACATTTTTCAAAATGAAAACAGACTTGAGTGTTTATTGCTTATCCCACTGGTGAAGATGAGAAGAACATTAAATTATTTGTAGTTGTTTGTCATTTAAATATAGATATAAAATTAATTCTTGCAATTCGTGGAGATCTTAAAGATTTTTTAAGAATGTTCTGTTTTTTCTTAAAGGTGGACCATGGTGGGAATCATTTAAGCTTTAGTGTAAGTGAGATAAAGCTGGTGGCTGGAACAATTAACAAAATACCTTTAATATTTCAGGAACTGAATCATGCAGACCTTGTTTTTACGGATGTATTTTGAAAAAATATATACATGATTTTATACATGATTTTTTCCTTTTGTGTGTTTGATGAACCTACAGTATCCATTGCTCTTGGTAGCAATGGATAGACCGTAGAGCCACAAACTGGGAGCAAGCTAATGGAACTGCTTTGATTTAAGTTTGCTTGAAGGTCCAAAACTCCAACCCTTTCTCCATCTTATTTCTGACCCCCTCTCTTTCTTTCCATCCTCTCCATCATCTCTTCATCAGAGAAGATGACCACGGTCAATTCAATAAAAAGAGCGTACAGAAAAAGCCAGCTTTCAGCTGCCTCCTACCAGCACCTCAGACCATCGCAGTGAATCCCTCGCACTCCCACTACCTGACATTTCTCCGCTCTGAGAACGCACAGGCATAAAAATGAAGGGCCCCTTTGAGACGGGGTTGGGTTCAGTTTGGATGGCGCCCTTGTGAGCGCAAAAGCACCTGTGATGTGAAAAGCAGACAAGGAGGGAGAGAGAGAGAGAGAGAGAGAGGGAAGAGAAAGGTGAGGGTCCTCGACCTGACACTTCGAAATGATATTGATGGGAAAGGAAAATGTGCATCTACCTGTGTGTTAAATTGGGACCCTGGATTCACCCCCAAAACTCCTTCAGAGGCAATTTGCCTCCCTCAAAACGGGGTCAAACCAGGCTGCGAGATGAATAAATGGCTTTGCTGCTTCTGGGCCGCACAGTCCACCGGTTTTCCAACATGAGAACACAGACGTGTGGCACCGCAGTAGGCCGCACTCAGAGTGAGCAAGGCCTTCGGTGCTTGCCTAAACCTAATCAAAATGTAACTTTATGCTTTACCACTGTTTTCATCACAGGCCTACACGATATCAGCACATGCATGTCATTTAATTGGAGTTATGTAGGATTATCAAACAGAACCTCTGGATGCAGCATTTTTCCTTACCAAGTTTATTGTTCTCACGATTTTAGGAGAAGGAAAAGAAATTGGTTTGGTTGCTAATTTACTCTCAACGTCGTTGAGAAACCTCACAGAAAGCCAGAAAATCGAGAGAAAAGGACGGCCAGCTCAGACGCAAATATATACAACCCACCCCAACCCCAAATAAATCTCTGTATTACTCAGCAGTGTTAGGGTGATGAAACTCCCAGTTTCACTTTGTTTATACTGAAATGTGTCACATCTAGAGCAGCGGTGATAAAGCGATGGTATTAAGAGATGGAACAATTCAGGTACAACTGTAAAGGACACGAAAAGGAGACTTATGTACGAGTTACATGACCCACTGCTGCATTTCTTTTAATGTATCTAAAGTAGAAGAAGGTGGAAAGAGATGAGTTTCAGTGGGAGGGAGGAATAAAAAAAAAGTTTGACGAAAGCCTTTAATCAAAGGTAAGAATGGCATTGGGAGGAAGATGGAGTTGGAAGAAAAGAAGAGAAGATCAGAGTGAAAGGAAATAAAGCCGAGGACATGAGCACGAGAGCCTGGTAAATTCTGGAGAACAAATAATGATCTGAAAAGGGCGGTAAGAGCCTCTCGAGTGAGGAGTTTTGTTTTTTTTTTCTTCTTAAATTTTAGCCAGCTGCTTTTTATTTAACTGCATGGAAAAATGGATGGTATATGTGCTAGTTTAGCTTTTAATTTGGAGGATTTTCCGTTGCACTGCATCAGTGGTTGCATGTCTTTATAACGGTCACTGGTCAGTGAGTGTTCACTTAAAATATTCCCATAAATCCCGTTCACACATTTACCCTTTGTAATGGCTCCACAATGAACACGGGTGTGGCTGGAGGCTGTGAAAGATGGCTGCAGCAGATCTGCCTTCTGCAGACAGAGAGACGGAGGGAGAGGGAGAGGGAGGGAGGGAGGGAGGGAGGGAGAGAGAGAGGGAGAGAGGGAGAGAGAGAGAGAGAGGGAGAGACGGAGGGAGCAGGGTTCACTGACTGAAAGAGGATTAGGGCTTGAAATGATGAGATTTTGACGCTGAGGAGCAGCACAGCATGACGCCATGAAGCAGAACGGGGAGAGGAGACGCGGGCCCGGTTTCAGCGCCTCGAGCACACAATGTCACATCTCCCACACACAACAGCGGCGTTGATCATTGCGGAATGTGCAGCCAAGGAACTCCGTCTTTCTGCCGAACCGCACCGGAACGAGCCCTGCTGTCTCCTACTGTCAGGTTTATGTCAACAAACTGATACTGCCGCTGCTTTACCAGCCGTCACACTTTAACACGCACTTCACTTTAGAAAACACAACAGTTACGAGTTACCTTTTCAAAAAATAACAGTTTTACTCATAATGTTAAAAATAAAGTGGCGACTTGTTTTTGTTTCCTCTTGTTGCATCTGGCCTAATGTAGCAGAGCATTTTCATTGTAGCTCCACTCTTACACAATAACTGAATTTAGTTAGAACAGCGAGTGACAGGAACATGCTCTACACCACAAATGTTATGGCTGTTTAAAACAGACTTACTTTAGGACTGATAACAAAAAAAACAGCAACAAAACAGCTTAGATGCAACCACAGATCATAACTGCTGACCAGTGTGTAATTATGGCTGCTGATGCATCACAGTTTCTGCTGTTGGAAGGGAACTGAGTCAGTGTGGCATCAATTGGATACATCTAAAGTAAACAGGTGTTTGGTGAAATAGTAACTGGTAGGACATGAGTTTATCTCCTGGATCCGCTGTCCCTGGACATGTTGCCAGTCCAAAAGACTGAACAGAGGTAAACACAGTCACAACATACAAGCACCTATTTACAACTGGGGACAGTTTAGAGTCACCAGCTCACTTCATGCGCTTGTTTTGGACTGTCGTTGGAAACCGGCATAACAGCTACACACACATGGAGTCAACATGTCACCAACCCACTTGGGTGTGACGCCAGAACTTCTTAGTGTGAGGCCACAGCAGGAGAACTGCCACACATCAGTTTAGCCTACAACTGTTTGCTCACCGAAATTACCTCCACAAAAGTTGATCAACTGTGGCTGTTTAACTAGTTGAGAATGAGTGAATTAGTTACTATCATGTTACTGCCGACTGCTGAGGCGTTACAGTGAAGCTCCATTTTACAAAGCACCATTATAACCAGTGGGTGTGATTGGCAGAGACTAAGGACATATAAGCCTTGAATCAACCATGAAATTGTGATTTTGGAGTTGCTTGGCAACGGCAAAATTACACTGTGCTTCAAAGTGAACTTCAAAACAATACCAGGATTTCTGCAAAAAAACTTTCACCAGAATGGTAATTGGGACGACATGCAGAAAAAGGATTTTATCCATTGTAAAATATGATGGGGGGGGAAAAGCTCCATTGACATGAAGCCAACAGAAACAAATAAAAGCTGATCACCACACTAAACCTGATGATGTCTCACTCCACATTTAGGGTGCATTCACACCAGGAAACTCAGTTTGACCATCAGGGACAGGATTGCTCTACATTCTCCTCTGTTCTCAGCAAACCGCCTGGACAAAGAAAAAAAAGCACCAACAATGAATACACTCCCCTTTACCTCGCTTGTTTACAACACAAACTAAGAGTCACGCAACATCAAATCTACCAATACAGGTCCCCATTTTCACTTCAATACTTGAGTTAGTTCACTAACATTTGGGTACAACTGACCGTTAGGTGCAGAAGTGCGTTTCCCCCCGAGATCAAAAGGCCATTAAAGAGATACCTGAACAAATCTGAGGTCTGTATGTATAAACTTTATATATAAAGTTTTATTGTATTCATTCTTCACAATGACAACTCTCAAAGTTCCCTCAGAACTAATCAAGTGACCATCCAACCAGTGACCAGACGATTGTTCACTCAGAGGAGCGGGGCTCTCACACTTCTCCACAACCTGGATACAATCTCATTTATTTCGTGTCAATATGTGTCTTGAGCATTATGTAGCGACACTGTGCAGCAGATGGTGGAGAGACGCCTGCTGTTATAACTCATCGTGGTAAGAACACTCGGCATCAGCCATCCTTCCTGTCGCTGGTTGCTGCCAGAGTGAAAAACAGTAATTTACTGTTTGAGAGCAAAAATGCAGCCTGATTTTGAAGAGTGATGGAGAAAAAAGTTCTGACCAATCACAACCACTTGGTTTATCCGCTGAGAGGGGAAAAAAAAAAGTTTGTGGAAGTTTGAGCTGTCTTCCTTCGGGAACAGGTGAGGAGCTCTTTCATTTTCGGAGGAGCTCAGAGTAGAGCTGCTGCTCATCCACATCAAATGAAGCCGGCTGAGCTGGTTAGGGCACCCAGTCTGGAGGCATCCTCGGTGGATATTCGGGACATGCCCCAACCATGGGGGGTGGGGGGTGGGTGTAGGGAAGACCCAGGGCCTGTGGAGAGACTGTGTCACTCAGTTGGCCTGGGAACAACGTGGGTCCTACTGGGTGAGCTGGAAGTGTCAGATGAGAGGAGGGGTCCGGCCAACTCTGCTAAGACTGCTGCAACCACAACCTGATAAGCAGATGATGGATGTCATTTGACATTTGTTGGCAAACAAGCAATAAGACTGACTCAAACAAGACCACACAAACACCCCATACAAAAGCCCAAATGCCAGTAAGTTTCAACCAGCAACTATGCTGCTGTGGCAGAACAGTACAAACCTCTGTGCCACACCATCTTGTCACGCTACATTCCGGACACGTGACCATGTGGTCAACCTGGGCCGTGCCATGACACTCCCCTCATTTATCCTTGAGTAGCGTCCTCAGCGGTCAGCTGTGAGCTCTAATTTAAACTGCGCACTAGCTCTGCAAAAACGCCCTGTGGATGTATGCTTTCTTATCCAAGATGGCAGATAGCAGCGTCCAACTGGTCGAATCTGGAGCTCAACCAGCTAACCGAGAGGCAGGCCAAGTGTCAGGACCTGCCCACAGGCCCGTGACCCAACACTTCTGACATCAATACTGATACTGAGTCTCTCCCCCCCCAGTCTGAAGAGAAAACAGACGACTGTGTTCTACTTCTATGTCTACTTTGCTGATGTGCAGTCAAGTGCTCTCTTCAGAATACTTCTTGTTTCTTATTTTACTATGATCACACGTTCAGAATTTAAGGGGGGTGTTAAAAGTTAGTAAAAAAACACGGGCCCCTGAAAGATGCCAAATTGACCCACAAGGCTGAAAAAAAAAATAGACAGCTGTGTAAGACCCCAGTAACGACTCTTCTCCATAAGCATCACTTATGAGACAGAAATTGGATTTGTTGAGTCACTCCAAAAAAAACAAACGTGTTATTCCCATTTAAATTGAGCAGAGTGATGAAGTGTGACAGTGTTTCTCTTCATTTTTTTATGCTTTCTATTTACAAACCCAGTCCAACCCACGGCCACCTTTTTATTTTTTTTAATCATCAATAACGATCCCATGCGGCTGGAAAGCAATAAACCCTCCCAATTTGTCTTGATGATGGGTGCTCTGTGCTCACCGAAACCCACCAGGACAGAAAAAACAATCGGCCGAGCGACGCGTGCCTCTCACAATAAGAGCATGAATAATGCACCGTAACTTCGAAACCCAGTGGCGCGTTAGAAAGACTCTGGCGTGTCATAACGCGATTGAATTATTATTTTAAAGATCCCCCCAGTGCAAAAACAAAAAAAAAAAAGTGGTGGAACACACAATTACGACATCAAGCGTGTAACGCCACGACTGTCAAAGAACCGTTTTTCCAAACTTATTACAAGGAAAATAAATCGATGCTATTAGGCATGAATTTATCAGAGCACTTGGATATTTACAGAGGAGTTTTTTGTTTATCTCGTATGTTCATGTACAAGAAATGCATAGCATGTCATGATGGGTAACAAATGAGAGTGAAAATTAGAAGGGAGCTTATGGGTAGATTAGTGTCAGCAGACAAAATGATTCCCACCCTTTAGATATGCAATTCATACAAAATGACTGTTTTGTATCAACATTAGCCTGCAGTTACTCACAAGATATCAAAATTTCAAATGTAAGCTCTCTAACATTTGTAGCTGTGAAACCTTAGACGTTAAAGTGGATAACAGGACTCAAAAAAAAGATTATTCAAGTTAGGCGCTTTGTAGTTTATTGCAATCAATCCCATTTTAATCGCATGCAAATACTTAAGAGGAGGACCAACATTTTCACCACACAGACTTTTTAGGATGGCTAAATGAATAATACATATTTGAATGTTGCAACAGGATTTGTGAACCTTCAGTGTCTAGTTTTGTATTTTCTAACAAAAATAAACAAGACATGACAAATTCCAGTCCTTTCAGAATAAAATACAGTTGGCGAGGGGCTACATTTTTAACACCGAGGCGACACTGAAGAATTAAATTCTTACTCTGCATTCTTTGCACAGAGTGATGCTCCTATTCACACTCAGCTTTGTTAAGCAGTAAGGTCTACACCTAAACTAAAACAATTTGAACAGTTTGTGAACACTGGGATGCGTCGTGATGACTGTGACATCTTGCCAAGTGAACTGCTCTCTGGTTTCAGTTGGCAGTGAGAATATCACAAAATCACAGAGCAAGCTAAAAACACTGTGACAAAACCAATGTGGACACATACAAACCAAAAATAAATTCTAAGAAATAATGTACTGTCAGATGTAAAAGAGGTGTAAACAATGTGTGCACAACTTACTATATGATTTTCAGTAAGAAAGGTAGCATAAAACTTGTGCCTGATGAGATTGTATGAGATTGCAAAGTAATAAACAATGTTAATTCGATTTGCAGAGAAAAATGTAATGGTCACTGATGCAAATTGGCATCGCTGAAAATGCGCAAAAGTTTGAAAGACCATAAAAAAGTGTGTGAAAATTCAATGTTTCACACTATTTTCTTCTTGTGCTCCAAATGAAGATGACACTCAGACTCCAACCAGCAAAAAAGACAGTTAAACGAGTAATTTATACAAAAGCAAGCACGAGAAGCTGAAGCTACGGGTTTATGGCTTGCAAGCATGTGAGAGGTAAAAGAAATTTACAAAGTTTTCATCATGAATAACTTAACAGGTCAAAGAACAATGTGGGCACAACTCCTTTAATTATATTTTTATCAACATCACGGCAGCTTTTAACTCAATGTGTTCTTATGATATTTTCTGCCTGAAGAGATGTTAAAACAGATGAGGGATTTACGTTGAAAGACAAGAGGCAAGCGGTCAATTGAGACTGAAACCTTTGATCTTTGCAAGCTACACAATCTCCCAGGCTTGATCGCAATACCACGGCATTGCTTCTGCTTCCGACACCAAGAGATCCAACCCCTCGAAATATTCCTCGGCTAATAATGCGAGTATTACAGCGGCGTTAGGTAGTGAGCCTGCCCGTCTCCAGCGTGTGATGAGTAAGGGGCTTCGCTCGGAGGAACCAAAGCCTGCAGCAAATCCTCTGCTTAATTCTCTGCCCAGCATGAATCCTATTCCCCCCAGCCTCCGCCCGGGCCCTCCGGGGGGATCCGGATCAGCATCTAATGAACTGCCTTCAATTACCCCTTCCTCCACTATTTGCCCTCTACCGCTGACTGGGGAATGCAATCAAGTGCCTCCGCCTTCCATTTCCTTTGGACCCTCGGGGTCTTCGGGAGGTTTTTACTGGTGCTTCAACAAACACGTGGAGTTCAGGTGATCCGTCCGTGAAACAAGGATTCACGCCTTGAAAAGGAGCCGAGTAAAACAATAAAATCATGAAACACGTTTGTTGTAAACTGCTCTCAAAGTGCTTCTCACACTACTAGTCAGAATTGACAATTTCCCATCATGGATCTAAAGGATGATGACACAACCAGCACAGCACGGGGCACAGTTGACATTGCGACAAAAGAGTGAGGAGTTGTATGTGTTGACACTTCATGTGTGGATGAGTGCAAACATTTACAGTGCATAGCTATGTGGTATATTTGTCCCCCTTCTACAGCCAGCTCGTTTGGTACATTTGTCAGTGATCACCAATAAAGTTTGGGTCTGTGCTTGGCTGGATTTCAAAGTGCCTCAAATGTGCAGAGGGTTTTGGAGCCACTTTTTTATTTATTTATTTATTTTTAGCAGTGTCGCCATTATCCATGTCCCGGGGGGACGTTATCCGCGGTCAGCTAACCCTTGAAACTCTCGTGGGGGCGGGAGTCCCATCAAGCAGCTGTCCCCCTGCAGAGGTTAGATAACCGATGATTTCATAACGTGCCATGTTCCTCCTGCAACACGGCCAATCTCGAACTCCCCCCCCCCTCCCGCCAGAATCTTGATTAGTCGCCCTGACGTTGGCTGTCGCGCTGCTCAAAAACGCAACCTTGATCGTCACGGCTGTCGAAAAGGGAGTCCGTTGTCCATCTCTGCACGTACGTTCTGATCGTCCTGCAGAGCCCGTCCTTCCTCAAATCCATTTGTTCTCATAGAATGTAATTATTGCAGTGTCTCAGAAATCAATTCTCCTCACCTCAGGTTAGATATGACACACACACACACACACACACACACACACACACACACACACACACACACACACACACACAC
>JAUESE010000062.1:217436-228493 GCA_032274725.1 Malacoctenus triangulatus
CCAGGTCTCCTGTGGGAAACCTGTACTGTTCTGATTTCCATAAGCAAGCTGGTGCAGTTATTGGTGGAGCCTGTAATGCACCGCGGTCAAGAGGGAACCGGTCACTCAAAGTTCCAGACAGGTTACAGCATGTGAGGAAACCAGTTGATCTCAGTAACATAAAGGGTCTGAAAAAGACCACCTTTGCACACTCAACATGATGAACCTTGTAGCAGACGGACGAGAGTCGGGGAAGACCCCCAGACAGGCGTCACTGCAGTCAGCTAAGAGGAGGAATCTAGAGCTCCAGGTTCACAGACTCAACATGACATCATGGTGCTTCTGCTCCTGAGGTGATAGTGTAGCAGAGGGATTTGTACCGCACGACTACTTTAAACCCCACACTTTACCTACAGGTAGATTAATGGTCTCTGATGAGGTCTGCACCTTAATGAGCACAGTCTACCATCTGCTCCCGACTCCTTCCAGTAGGATGACTCACTGTCTCGCACAGCCATCTCAAACTGTCCTCCTGCATATGATGAGGATGATGAAAAAAATCCACTCAAACAGCCTCCACAGTCACCAGATGTCAGCAGAATAGCCACCTTTGACAGGTGGTACACCAGGGGATTTCTATCATGGATGTGCAGCTGACAAATCTGTCGCAGCTGTGTGAAGCTGTGTTTCAGAGCCAAGTGTCCGAGGTTTGCAGGAGGTTGCTGGATCTATGACACCAGGAGAAAAAAGGCAGCAATGAGGATAAAAAATCCTTGGAACTAATGTATTGTTGTTTCTTAAGGCGATTCTGGGGCTCAAAAACTATCGTCACTTTTCAAACAGTTACTATGCAGCCGTACTTGGTTCCATACGGTTTCCAGAGAACTTCCATGAGGTGTACCGGTGCCCAGCAGTGGTTCTAAGTCGAGCTGAAGTTAGGATGTCAGCGGACAACAGGCTGTCGACTGGCTAGAAACTGCAACATTGCAGTTGTGACAGCATGTCACTGACAAAATCAAACCAGTAAACCAGTACAAGTATTTTTTAAAAGGAACAAAACAATTCTTTTTTTCAGTTCTCGTGTAGATGGAGCATCAGGCCATCTGTGGTTAACTCCAATAATTTAAGCATTGCCAACACGCCATAGAACATCGGCCTCCATTATTGGGACTTGTGTGTCACATTGGACGTCCTACCAGTTTGTGGTTACATCGCTGCGACAACGCTACACACACCGAGTCAGGATACAAGAAAAACAAAAACAAGTTGAGTGGTGTTGTGTGAAACTTTGCCAAACCAAGTACGACTGATCAGGTATTAATGGGTTAGCGTGATGTGTGAGTGTAGGAGTGAGAAAAATAGATCCCCACTGTCTTTAATAAAAACTCTTGAGTGTAATCCATCTCTTCACGTCACTCTTCTAAATGCATTAACTGTAATGGTCCTTTTCAGCTTCCATCCAGTTAATTGTTTCTGTGGCTTTTCGTTTATTGATACAACGGATCCAAGGAATCACATTACACACATAGATAAGCCCTTTTTGCAGCTTGCAATTAAAGTATATGGTTGTTTTTCAATAGCGAATGGGTGGGAAAAGAAAGTGCAGCACTGCAGTGCTTTGCCTGAATCAACTGGTTCATTTTCATCAGGTTGAGAGTGTGTCACAGCACCAGAAGAAGAGCTTCTCTCACGGGGTCCATTGAAAAGCATGGAACAGCTCAACAATTACGGAGGCCAAGTTTGCCAAGTGGGTGATGGAGCCAGCTGCCTGAAGAAGTTATTCATTCAACAGTCAGCCCGCATTCAAAACTGGGAATGAGACATATGTAGATGGATGGTTGGTTAGATAAGATGGAGTGACTTGTTCAGCAGCATAAGAGGGTTTTTTTTTTCTTTTGTTGGTTTACAAACATTCCACTGCAGGAGAAGCCGATTGACAGGCAGCCTCTGGACTGTGTTCAACACTCTGCTCGAGTGATTTATAGACTTCCGGGTCACAAAGAGTACAACTACGGCTTGTGGCGTTCAGTGGAGTATCGCTGCATTTGGTTCGTCGTTGGAAAAACAGCAGGATGCCTGCATTCAAGTCATGTACAATGCTGACAAAGGTTCTGCTTCTGTGATTGTTTTAGTCAACATTTGATTGAGCAGCAGTAATTGTTTATATAAGTTTTTCTTTGACTAAATACTGTGGAGATGGAAAATTTCAAATTAAGAGGAAAATGAAACAGACCACCTCTGGAAAAAGATGAATTTACCGAACATGAGGAGTGTTTAATAGAGTTCTTTACCACACAATGAAACGCTGGAACACAAAAGCTGCAGCTTGAAGAAACAAAACACATAATCTCAGTTCTATTGTTTCCCTTCATTGCAACAATAAGAAAAAAGAAAAAAAATCCACAGACAGACCTTCTGTTACGCTTGCAGAGTAAAGTGCTTTTAGCAATGCAGAGCTGGAAGTGGAATCCATTTACCTTGTTTCAAATCCTCACTGAGGATTTGAGAGTAGAATCGACATGGAGTCGAGTTTTGTAGTAATTAGAAGCACTCGGAGAGCGTCAACCTCCGCCGAGTCACCCGTTAACCATCCCAGCTTGATCTTCTGGCAGGACATCTCCTGAAGAAGCCGCCATTCCTGTACTGTCAGGGAAGTGTTTTAAAATCATTTTAGACTGGTCAGAAAAACGCTTCCTGAATGAAGGCACCAGAGTAAATGGAATGCACGACATCCCACCCCTCCTGCTCATATTGCCGTAGCTTAGCATAGTTTACAATCGATCACTTTCACTTAACAACGGCCTGTGATTACAGTTGCCCTTGTGTATGTGGTATTCAGTTAAACCATTCTTCAACCCCAGTTGCAACACATACAGCTTGATAAAACCAATTTTTTTCCTAAGTTTACCTACGAAACAGTTCCTGATGTCTGATGTATTTAGACTATGGTGACTGAAACAAAAAAAGCAACCTGCTGAGCGAAGACCCCCACATTCACCTCGAGATCTGCAGATGATCTGCCCCATTTTTTTGTTTCACAGCAGACGTTAAGAACCAGCTGACCGGGAGCACAGGAGGCCTCCTTTCAAATTTACACCGGAGCGTTTGAGAAATATCAGAATGTTCGTTTAGTGAACAGTGGAGCGTGTGAAAAACCGACGGGTGGATATCCCCAACAGGAGGCGAGCTGCTGGAAAATGAAGATCGAATGGTGCGGAGACAGTAGTGACAGAGATAAGGGATGGAGAAAGGCAGGAATGAGGGAATGATAAAGGATAAAGATTAATGGGTTGGTAGGAGATGTGAGGAGGAGGAGGAGGGAGGTGGATGTGGCCATGGCAGAACAGGCAACTGACAGCAGGCGAGAGGAAGGAGGAGAAACTCGATGAGATCCTCTTATTGTACATCTGATTTTGAAGTGAAGTAAAAAGAAGAAGAGAGATGTTGTTTCTTTCAGTAAAATGACAAAATGATGATGGCAAATCAGAAAGATGTTGACAGTCAAGGTGTTGGAATGTCTTTTTCTATCTAAATGTGATTGATTGACAAAAACCCTTCAAAAAAGTTCAAATGCACATGATTGAAATGCCTGTCGCAGCTTATTCTCCAACATGCTTTTAATGTCTCAATGACAGACACACCGCAAGAAGAACTGACAATGGTACGAGGTCATCCTGTGAGGAGTGTGCGGGTTGTTTGTTTCAAGGTCTTTTATATCCCAAAAATATTAACTAAAGGGTGAAAAACAACTATTATTGTTCCCTGGTATGTCGTTTCTAATGTCCTAATAACCGTGTTTGATCAGCCATTGCAGAACCATCTGGAATTCCTGGGCTCTCATTTAGACGTTGAAAGGTGCGCAAGAATACACAATCAGGCACACAGTGTGATGAACTACAAAGAGCACTCGACCGCGCAGCAAGTCGAGTATCCGCGGACCAATGGCGCGACTCGGCCCAGCCCAACGCCACCTGATGGGACTCAAACCGACTCCTCCAGAACACCACCACCGAATGGCTTCTTGTTTAAATGAGATAAGGGCCAACAAAAAGATCCTTGCAAAATTTCAAGGAAAAAAAAATCAATCCAATAACTGCTAATAAAAATAAACTTCTCTAATGTGTATCTGACACATTTTGAAATCTAAATGAGTTATATCAGCACAGTGCAAATAGTCAAACATGGTTCTTGCAAATGTGATTTGACCTTTACAATATAAATAAAATATTCAATATATATTCTTGTAGCAAATCTTAGCTCTGTTATTCAGAAAGACATCTTGCTTCCATTCACACTATTTATTAATCTACTACATCCCACACAGAAAACTGTTGTTAAACTCCATTTTAATCCTGTTTTTAGCGACTGTCAATTTTTATGTCTTCCTTGTCTTCACCTGATCATCCGACAGACGCAAAGGACAACTCAATTCTCAATCTTTTTCCTTTTATTTTCTTGAACAGAAAGGATAGAATAGGTTGAAAAGCTTAAAAATGAAAAAACCAAAAGGACTACATGAGCTTCCAATAAGCATCATTTAACACTTTTCAAAGTTTTCTAAAAGAATAAGTGTCACTTTTCAGACCAAAGTCATTTAAGTTAACCTGGGATCTGTCAACCTGTTAGACATTAAAGTAGCATTCCCAACAATGAACAAAGACCAAAGCAACAGCGGACATACTTAAAGTAACACTTCACCAGTATGCATCATGAGGTGTTTTCAAGTTTCATGGTACTAGACTTTTTCTGTCCTACCAGTTGCATCTTTGGATCATCAGTAGCTGTGGTTGTGTTGTCTGTCCAAGAGAGATGAGGCAGCTAACTGAGCTCCTTTCAAACATTTCCTCATGCACTTCTTGTGAGTGAACAGGTGAATAGGCTGAAGGTGAAGATGTTGCCCTCTGCAGGTTGGGAGTGCATCAGTACGCATGGGGATTTGGGTTTGACACAACAGTGACTGTCTCATACGAGAAATAGGTCATTTGAAGGAACAGAGAAAAGTGAAGACGTTAGCAATTATGGTGTTTTGCCAGAAATAAGAAATTTTCTCCCCGTTACCTGAGGCCTGAAACCATGAATACATTTACTCCTCATTCAGATAGTATTTTTAAAAAATGTAATTTCCAAACTGATATTATCAGACATCTAATGTGCTGCTGCTGTGATGACGCAGCACTTGACAGAACTGCTTATGGGTGCTATCGTGTCTAATTCCATGCTTGTGGATTACATTGTAGCCCACAGCAAAGAGTCTATTCCACTCAACAGCATATCAGTGTCACAAACTGCAGCAGTTGGGACAGTCGATGAGGATCCAGCTGTGATCGCCAACCCCCAAATTGCAAACATACTTGAACGGTCGACTTCTTATGTTTGTCTCTTTCCAAGTAGCCAACAGAATAAGAACAGAACAATGAAATCAGACCAACATTAAGAACAATTCCAAATCTCCTACAGAGCATCTTCCCCCAACTCACTAGCTAGCAGAAAGCTGAGCTGAAATCACCAAAGTAACTCTTGAAATATTACAAACTGTGGTATCACTGAGGCCCACATACTACAAGCCTCGATGCGACGGTGAATCGCACTCCAATATTTTGATCATCTTGGTTGTTAAACATGACAATACAATGCCAGTTTCCTCACTGCAATTCAGCCACTCAATATTTAAGTATGCTCGCAGTGCTGTCCGTGTGGCGCTTGCGCACGCAGTTACACATCAACGGTGGGTCCACTCAATGGAATTCCTCGATCGCGATACAGTCAAGTGCTGCTTCACATCGCTGCTGCTTTTATGATGGAGCCACTCCACTCGCTCTTCACAAATCCAGCAAAAATGAGACCATGAGTGTTTAGATTGTTTTGGATGCCGATCTCAGGAGATCAGTGAAGCAGAGGAACACATCCTTCCCTCAGAGGTAAGGCTGATTTATATCTCAGAGCCTCAAATTTGAACCATAGTGGAATTTGTGGGGTTTCTTGGCATGAACATAAGCTGCTGTTTCCAAGCTAGTTTTACCATCTGTCACTTTCACTTTAAAAAACAAACAAACAAATCAACAAAAATACAGAAACACCAGATGTGACCTGGAGTCAAACCAAAGCAGACTAAGGTAGAGGGGTGCACACTGAGGGTCAGCTGGCATCCTTGTGCACACACTGCACAGACACAAGACCGAATGTTAGAGCACCAGCCTGCAAAATGTAAACACATCCATGCCACCTCTGAAAACCCACTGGCTTGCACTCAGATCCACTAAAGTGCAAAGTGAGGCAGAGCATCCTGATAAAGGAAGCGGGCCCGGTTCTGAACGTGTCAGGCTCTTCCCTTTTCTACAGCGGCTGTACTGGAAACTGAGGAAGATCTCTCTAAACTGACGAGCTTCACTCACTCGAACACAGCAACACATCCTGATTCGGTCACCTTAGGTGTTTGCTTTGTTTGCACACGAAGAGCATTCATACAGCGTTGCAGTTAGGAGGACATATTTGGTATCTTTTTTGAGACAGAGAGAGGGAGAAGCTTCCACACCTTATTCTAATAAATCATTCATCATGAAGCTCAGCAGAAAGCCAGGAAACAAGCCAGTCATTATAACCAGGTGTGTTGGAACAGGGGGGAAACCTTGAAAATGTGGAGGACTGACAGCCTGTGGGACCGCACACGGGTTGTTTCGCTACACCTTTGAGGGACCTCACAGTGACCTCCATTCAGTTTCCTGCTGAATTACTGTTACTCAGCCAGAACAACGGCTTGACCTGACTGTGACCTCACACGCGTCTCCACTATCAACTTAAATCACGTCTCAATTTTTCGTTTTTGTCTCCAAAAAGGTGACAGTTCTCCATAATGTGAGTGTGTGTGCAGACGGAGGTCCCACATGCACGCAAAAATGAGTGGAAACACTGTATAGTTTGTTAAGGCTGGATCAGACAGATAGCAATTAATAACCAGGATTCAATCGAAAAGTTGATTGTTTTCAGATGAAAGGTTCAGGATTCTGTTTCCTTATTTTTTTGTTTTCATTTGACCTTGAAAGGTCTTCGTTGAGAGGTGCAGTCAAGACCCAGAAATGTGGACAAGTGCAACCCAGAAAAAGTCACATATAAAACATTGTGTAAGAAAACAGAATGCGATGACACAATATCAACAGGGGCTGGACTCCTCATGCTGTGATATTTACTCACATATGGTAACAGTGACTTGACAGTCACCTTTGACAAGACCCGCAAACTTCTGTCTATATGTCTGTTGGCTTTACAGTTATAGTTAAGATGATTTCCTTCAGTGGTGATTTTTGACTCATTTGGTCATAAAATATTTTACTGCAACAACACCAGAAATGGAGCAGTACAAAAAACACGATGCTGTTTTATTCTTGCTGCTCAGAGAAACAAAACTACTAGTTTATATGCAGGATGGAACGACCTTCAGGAGTAAAAAAAAAAAAAAAACAACCCGAAAAAAAACCAAGGAAAGAAAAGAAAAGCTGCTGTTTGTGTCGGAATGTTTGTGTAACACAACCATTTATGTATGACAGAATATTGTGAATAATGTATAAATATCTTTTTTTTTCTCCTTCAACATCTCTCTCTCTCTCTCTCAAACACACAGACATAAAAATAATGCAGTGTATGCCAATTCATGAGGCATAAACACTAACCACATTTTAATTCTGTTTCCCTCTAAAGAATACACATAATTAAACATCAGCAGTGGTTGATAAAACACAAGCAGAACATCTGAATAGGACACATTAAATGTAATTCTTCTGCTATGACTGCAAGAGCATAATTATCAAGATGTTTGGGACTCCTGATGAATGGATAATACGATGTATTACATTATATATGGATTAAGAGAAGCATAACCTAAGAAATTTTTCTTGGACAAGGATGAAGCAGTAGTTTGTTAACGTTATCATTAAAATTACCACTGCACCTGTGTAACATCCAAACAAAACGGATGTGGCTGCTTGAGAACACATTGTGGTTGAACAAGAAAATTAAGATCTTTGATTGTCAAACTCCGGCGAGGTCAGTTGAACTCTGACAAGACGTCATGAATTTTGATTTCAGTGTACAGACACTGAGCTCTCTAACCAAACCAAAGGTGGCTTGTTCTTTTCTCTGACCTTTATGAGCCCTGAACAAAATAAATGAATTGGTGGGATTACCTTGAGCTCACTACAAGCTACAAAGAGCACTCTGCCATGGAGCAGTGGAGCACAGATGTATCCCTGAACTGAGGACAGAACTCGAACTCAAACCAACATCGCTGAATGTCATCTGACCCAACTTGACGAGAACTCAATCACTAATCGGGCCAGCTTTGTCATCGAACGAGCCCCAGTCTGCATGTGAGGTATCAAATGACTCAGTTAAGAATTGCAGCCTGTAACGCGTTCTCAGGAAAATCTCTGTGAATGGAGATGATGACTGCAAAGAGCAGGATCTCCCATCCACTACATCTGGAGATGTAAATGTGCAGATATGAGACAGAAACATGTATAACTGTGATGATCACTTTACAGTAGGGGGTTTCAATGACCTGTGGGTAAAACTGACCTGCTGAAGGGTGGATTCCAGGCAGTTTTTAAGAGAGGTCATGCTGTTCTCGGAAGAACAGGGGGTGTACCTTAACTTTAAGTACCAGGACTGAACTGCAGATGGCTGCAGAAACAGCATAGAAGAACTCAGTGGAAGCTCGGCACGCCACTGCTCAAAGAGTGCTAAAAAGTCTATAAATGGAGACATTTTCAGAATGTGATTACACTTTTTTGCTCATGAACAAAGGGAAGATCTGAAATGTTCTTTCAGATAAAGGGTATCATGCAGTAATACTTGTGGTCTCATCCACTTCAATAATAGGCCAATCAAATAACTAAGAATATCCTGAGTAAAAAGCCTTTTTTTTTCACCATAATGAGATTACCTGTTAAATACAAGGTTTTAGCAGGCGTCTCAGTAATCCATGACTATTCTATGGCAGCTCAGCACCTGTTCCATCTGCATTTCTTCATTTAGGGGAGCCCACGGTGTCACCAACTGGGGCAATTCCTCTGCAATAAGCCAGAAAACAGCATTATATATCACGTTCAGTGGTGTGAAGAGGATCTAACCGGCAACAAATTAATAAATGTGTCACATGCCTTCTTCCTCTCTCAATGTCTCAATTGAGGGTATTAAAGCAGCACAGATGCTCCGATGTTCTTTTGAACCACTCTCAACCTTGATTCATTCTCTCTCCCTTCGCTGCTAATCTACACATGCATTCATGCCTGTGCACACAATTTAAAGGGTTTTGGTTTGGTTTGATTAAAACTGAACCGAGGCCTGCCTTCACTAGCTTTTGGATGATCTCTGAGTTTATCGTGATGTAAAGGTAGCATGGCCCTGTGGGGGTGAGACCACGGGTTAATAAGAGCCGTGGCAGCCACTGCCGTTTCACCGACGCTGGTGGTCCCAGGGAAAGGTCAACTTCCAGTACGCATGGCCAAGCCCACAAAGGTCAAAGTTGGAGTTGGAGGGGGGACAAGAAAGGCAAATGTTGGGAGGTACACCGTTACACACACCGAGTGTGTAGGTCACAACAGTACTGTGGGGAAGGCAAATTATCAGTCTGATGAAAAACCACAAACAAGCTGAGAGAAAATGTTCTATTTGGAGAGGGAAATGGAAAAGAATCACCAATCGCATTATTATTCATGCTGCGGTTATCACAGTCCTCCAGGCACTGGAGAGCCACTTAAGTCCAGTGAGGCCTGCCTTTGTTGTGGGAACATTTTTGATGGACAGGCAGATACAAAACACTCCTAAATGTGGGTATTCTAACTGATTTTATGTCAGATTGATGACGTGTGTAAAATTTTTATCACATTTTTTTTTCCCAAGAGTGTAAGACTGATTGCCAAGTAGCAAAGAAAGTATTTACCAAACACAAATGTCCTCACTTTCTGTGAATTATTCACCAAATGAAATTCAGTGCCAGGTGGAAACATAAGGTGGTGGACTGGATCTCCACTGATGTTTGGGTAAATAAACCAGCGACCTTCTCTTCAAAAGTTGGCTACTCGATCTGACAGGGAACCACTGCTCAAGACTGTGGGAAAACCAGATGGTCCATAAAGCTTCACACAACTCTATGGGTCATCCTGAAAAGCCCCTAAAGCCTAAAGTGGTTCCTCCTGTTGCAGCTCGCTGCGTCTGATGGTCACAGTATCCTTAAGGATGGGTCAAGAGTAGAAATGGAATGAATGTAGTGCAACTTCATCTACATCAGATCGAAGTCTTTGACAGGATCTCCAGGGGAAAAAACGAACTGCTGATATTTTTGATGACAATATCAAGCGTGAGGTGAAATAAAATGCAAGCAATGAAAACTGAAGTATTCTAGGAAGGTAAACAAGCCAAAGGAAACACAAGGCATCACTGCAGGCTGAGGTCCAGGCCTGTGGAGCTGCCAGGCAGGTCTTTTAAAAACCAGCCGGGATCATGGGTCCACTTTGAAGCTTTCTCACTGTGGGAAAACGTATAGAAAGATTTGCTTTGAGGCTTTCCTTTTCTGGCGGATATCCTGAGTTCGCTTCCAGTCTTCCCACTCCTCTGTTTCCTGCATTTGTCGGGACCCAGAGATTTCATCAATTTGTAACAACGGGAGCACATTGGGGTGAAAGACCCAAGAGTACACCTACCACCACGGCCGAATCCCAGATCGACAGGCATTGGGACGGACAGATGCTTATAGGGACTCCGGGAAGCCATCAGGCCCCGGGCAGCCGCAGAGCTTTGTAGCCCCTGTGAAATACTACCCTTTGATCCTCAACAATCTCCTTAAGAGCATTTGTGTGAAACACCTCTGTCTCCCAGGATAATGGATTTACCAATAGGCCACTTTACAGTACAGGCAGCTATGGATCTCCCCCTTAGAATGTGATTTCTCTGGCAATCAGAACATTTAATCAGAGTTCAAGAAGCCACAGAGACCGTCTTCTGATTCCGTTAATTGCTTTTAGCTCTTGGATGCACAGTACCCACCTCTCATTGGAAATTTCTAATTTAGAACCATTTCATTTTAT
>JAUESE010000062.1:245261-259692 GCA_032274725.1 Malacoctenus triangulatus
GGGGGTGTTGGTTAGAGATGGAAACACAGATGCTGCAAGATTGAGGGGGGGAATGGAGCAAAAATGACCCACAGATCTAGCAGAGGCACTTTAGGAGAAGAAGGAAAAAGTGCAGTTTCTAAAAATGTCCTTGTTCTTCCAGTGCCTTGTACCTGTACGTTGATATCATCCTCGACTGAGTACTACCTCTTTTTCGAGGGTTTACTTTCTTGGGCACGCAAGGAGAGGAGAGAAAAAAAATACAGAAAATCACTGCTCCTCTCTCTCTCCTTTTCTCTGCTGCTCGTCCATTTTCCTTCCTTCAATTTTACAGACACCCGGAAGCCATCTAAAAGGAAAAAGTTTTTTTTTTCTTTTTTTTTTATTTCTGCCTCAGAAAACACTTCGGGGGCCTGGGCGTGAGTGCATTGTTCAGTGGAGCAAAGCATTTCCTGCTGCAAATGAAGACCAAAATCCATCCTCCAGGCTGAATTATTAACAACACACATGCCGAAGAATCCCAGCGTCCACAGGAGAGCCAAGAGGAGCGGCTGGAACGCCGAGTAAATGGAGGTTAAAGGAGAAAAAAGGAGAGGAAAAAAAAAGAGGATATGCGGCGTGAGGTCGGTCGGTTGTTTCAGCTCACCAGAACACCCAACGTCACTTTCAGACAATTGATGAATGACAAACTCTGCAGGTCATCGCTCATGGTAAACCCCGGTCGCGCACTCTTTTATCCTCTTCCTCACTGATCACTTATTCAAACTGTTCCTGTTTTAATACAAATGCAGGCAAAAGACAACGACTGATGCTCTCAGTGTGAACCAAAAAGCTTCAATCTGCACTCAACTGACAGTATTCACAAGACCTTCTTGAAGACACTGAGCACAATGCAAACACAGCTTGTTTTGACACAAACAGAAACATCTTCTACTATAATTTTGTTTTTATCTGAGCACCAGTGAAGAGCTCATTATGCCAAACATATACACATAAAGTGATACATGCTTTTCAAACAGTACATTCTCAACATGTAGCAGGATCCTCTGGCAGCCAATACGCCAGGGAGTGCTGCAGTGACTCAAATACAGGCTACAAACAAAGAAAATGTATTAATGGAGGTGGTGGGCAGTGAAGCAAATGAACACCTTGACTTTTGTCAGTGCAACATGTTTGTTCACTACTGACCCCCCTCTGTTTATCTGGTTGTGTCGCAACGTTCGATCTGATTTGGACCATAACCTCAAGCATCAACAGATTGACTGTGTGAGCATACAACTTTACATGGGTTGAAAATTTGAGTGGAGACAAGATTGATGAAAGTGGGGGAGGAGATGCCTGTCACTGCTTACAGCCCTCTTTTGGATGATTCCGGTGTATTGATTAGAGAACAGACTCAGGAGTGGACCTATTAGGTCTGTTCAGTGCTCTGATTATGAGTTACAAAGATTGAAAATGCATATTAATTGGACAAAGTGTGATTTAAATAAAGAATAACAGGATTCAGGATTGTTTGGAACTAAATTCTTCTGACACAGTTCCTTCTCTGAACTTCCAGCGTTGTCTCTGTCCACACAATGTGTTGCGATTGGGGCTGGTGGAGTTTTAATTAAAGCAGCTTCTCTGACAGCCTTTGTTCCCAGGAAGATGTGGAGCGCTCATATGACTTCCATAAGCTTGACCCTTGGATCTCTGCTGAGCCGCTTAATGAAATTTGCATATACCATACATGCGATCAACCAATTAGGATTAGCCGATTCTGCTCTCCAAGGGAGGCTGTGGCCTGGTTCTGCACAGAGCCGAGGTGAGTCAGGGCCCCTCGAAGGCTTCGCTGTGTCTTTTCATAAAGACAGTTTTCATGAGAAACAGGACATACAATTTCCGTAGCGGACACCCTAGTAAACCAACGCTTTTAGTCGACCAATCTTTGAAACTGACGACTGTGTGAGTGCAGGACATGCGTTTGGATGTTGTGTCAACATAGGAGCAGCATTAACGTCTTTCCTGATAGAGAAGCAAGTAGTCCATTGTTTTAGACCTGTGCCTGGTTTGGCAGTCGGCATATTGCCAAAAAGAGAGCCAACCACCAATCAGAACGTCATCTAAAGTTCATGCACAAAAAGTCTTTTTTGATTAATATGCTGGAAAAAGGGAGAATAAAATCTCTATTTTTCCCCTCCTGAGATTCTGTACAGGCCTGTTAAACTTCATTATTTTCTGCACGAAGTAATTCTGATGTGCGGTCAATTCATTCCATCCGCATGTACTGTACATGTTCTCCACATGCACACTGTTCCTGGTTACAGGACAAAAACTGTCATTTTTGGTTGAGTTCTATGCATTAATATTAGAGAGCTAATTACTTTTCAGTTTAAATGTTTGGAGAACATTTGTGAATGCCCAATGGACTCTGGTCTGTTCTGGTCTGTTCTGGTCAGGTCAGGTGGTCACATCAGGCAGCGCTTAGGGTCGAGCCATTGATCCAGGAATCTGTCTATGTTTGACTGCTGCACTGTTGAGTTCTCAAAGTGGTTTTAACCCTTCAGTATCATCAACTGGGATATTCATAGACGATATTGTTGAACCTTAAGATCCCAGACTTGATTTTGAACTTCAAATTTTCGTTCCATTTGGAAGTAAGTCGGTGTAGGGTTGCTTTAGAGGTCATTGTCATTCAACACTGGGACACATCATCTTTCCTGTGAAGCCCATTTGTCCCTTCTCTCACTCAGATTCTCCTAAAGATTCTATTTCCCCAATGTGCTGATTTCTTTGATAGTACAAAACAGATACTTGCACAATTACACACATGTGCACTTAAGCGACCACGTCTCTAAAAGAAGGGGGACATCTTTGCCTACATCACGTTATAAACACTGTTGTTTCAGAAACGTGCCATGCAACAGGAACAGCACTAAAGAACACTTAAGGTGGCCACTTTTCCAGGCAGCACAGTGGGGACATAACAAAGGCAGCAGCAGGAGTCAATAAAGAGGCCAGGAATAGCAGGAGGAGATCTCAGAGAAGTAAACAAGTCTGAAGAGAGAGGAGAAAAAAATAACAGGAAAGGGTTTCAGCTCGGTGTGGGACTTGCGTCAGTTTTCTTAGACTCTAATGTTTTTCATCAGTGTCCAAAAACTACATCAATCTTCCATTGTGCGGAAACTGATGATTCAGAGTGCTCAATGAAATGATGAGCAACTCAATCAATGTGATCATCACATGCGTACAAACTTTATTTCCTCTGCTAAAGAGAGGGTTTGGGCATATGATGAGGAGAAGTTGAACTGTTCAATGTCAATACACTACTTTACTGAACACTCATGTGAAAGCTTGTTCAGAGGTTCTGTCTGGGCTTCCACGGCAACTCGTCTCGGTGGAGCAGCACTGTTTTTGTTTTCAGACATCATTGTTATATTCTCTGTCAAAGTACTTCTGATTTGGCTACATGAGATAACAGTGGGTTACAAAGTTAGCGCTTTAGTTGTCTGAATGTAGTACTGGGGGGTGTACGCGTGACACCATTTTTGTATGCAGCAGTGGTGTGATTCAGGCTTCAACTTCAGAAGCAAAACACAGCTCCTCCAATCACATACTTTTACCTTTTTTGGAGTGACAATGGGCAGAAACATTTTTTTAACTCGTCATCATACGAAACAAGAGAGAAACTTCAACAACTCACGGCTTGACTTCTTTATCTTGGCTGGTGAATTAAAACAAATTATAACTACATTGAAGGTTTTTCTCATATGTGTTGTGTTTTCTGGCTTAAAAACGTAGATGACTGCTGAAACTTGGTAATTTTCCTTTGGGAATCAATAAAGTGGAAAGTTTTTTTCACTCAGTATTGACAGAGAAATGTCAAATCCCATTGTGTTCACAGTGCTTTATTTAAACACTGCATTGTATGCAGTCCAACTACAATTTGTCTGGATATCCTGCTGAGCCAAACATAGCCAGAAACAGAACGATGAGTCGCATCACAAGTTTCCTCCGATTTGATCGGCCTGAGTCACTGAAGGTTGGAGAGTGACAAAGTGATGAAATCAAATTCCACGAAGTGTTAACCAGCTGTCCCTTCGCAGATATTACCAAACATATTACTGCACAAAACGTGGCAGTTTGAGGGGGGTGTTCTCCGCGGTGATCCTCTCTGTGGGGCTGTTCTTCTGGTGTGATGGAGGAGTTCAGAACCATCACTAAAAAAACCGCCAGGGACAGAATGGCAACGTGTTTCAGATCCTTGAACTCCTGACCCCACCTTACCAGTATATGTGCCAACATCTATGCCAGGGGGTGGGCATTCCTGGTCCTAGAGGGCCGCAGCTCTGCATGCTTTCAATGTGTCCAGGCTTCAACACACTGGATTGCAAAAGGCTGATGGTCATCAGGCTGCAGAGCTGCATGATGACACCAATGAGATTCAGGTGTGTTGGAGCAGGATCACATTGAAAACATGCAGGGCTGTGGCCCTCGAGGACCAGGATTGCCCACCCCTCATCTGTGCCAGGACCATAATGAGCAATGCAGGTAGGTCATGGCAGTGCTGACTCTTTTGATCACTTGGAAACAAGAATGCAGACATGAGCGCTTCAGGATCATATTCTGGAAACCAGTCAGATTTGAGTGCGTTGTGAACAAGGCTTTATGTTTCTCAAGTCAATCACGTGCAGCAAACTTCAAATGACAAAGTTAATCCTTAAAGCGACAGGTCGTCAGGGTTCCAAGCATCTGATTGTGAAATGCTAGTTTTTAAAAACAGTGCTCTAAACTGGTGTGATTTGTTCTAAAAGACCTCATGAAATGGCATTAAACACAGACAATGGCAGGTTTCAGTGCATGCAATAATCGGGCGCTGAACATAATGTTTGATCCCTTAATGAAAATGTGATATTGGGCCAAGTTCTACTCTCACACGGATCATCTCAAAGAAGATTTATGCTCTCCTGGGCTGGAGAGATGAACAAAGAGAATCAAATCAAACCACCCTGAACCATTCATTCTCAAGAAGAAGAGAAGCCTAATTTCTGTGCACCTGGGCACATCATTCATTATACGCTTGGGCAGCTCTCCTCCCGTACTCAGTTAGAAACCCCTGCTGTTGAGCCAGACTGAATCATGATACAAACGTGTGATATAATTATCGCAGCAAACACAGTTATTATACTCACTTTCACACGTCTCTGATCTCTTAACTTTAAACCCGTCTCAATGCCTTTCTTTTCAGAGGGTGCCAGTAAGGAAGTAATTCCACAGTCATAATGACTCAGCTTTTTCTTTTGCTTCAAAAAAAAAAAAAAAAAAGCTTACATGCTTCGATCTAACCCTGAATGACCCCAAATGGCTCTAAAGCAGACAGCAGTACAGTGCAACTGGGTACACAGTCAAGACTGCCAATGGTGCACAATTGTGGGAAACTTTAAGAACTTTACAAGGTTAAGTAAAAGGTTCGTGCTTACACCTTACAAAAAGAGTGTAGGCTTTAGGATTGTGACCGAACCTTCTCTCTGCTACCTGACTGGTGTTTTCTAACCTGTTTT
This sequence comes from Malacoctenus triangulatus, assembly GCA_032274725.1. NCBI lineage: Eukaryota > Metazoa > Chordata > Actinopteri > Blenniiformes > Labrisomidae > Malacoctenus > Malacoctenus triangulatus. The sequence continues at coordinate 250,781 of JAUESE010000062.1, forward strand.
GACTTTCTATTTATCCAGCAACATCAGAGGCAGCACAGTACTCAGTGGATTGCCCCAGAAAAAAAGTTAGGACAAGACCATACCAGGCAGGTCCATTATTCATCCTGTATTATTGACTACTGAAATAAAAACCTAAAGAGAAATCCCTTTTGTCATTATCAGTTAGTGCCCTTATCTCAGAAATGGGAAACTGTCACTCACTCATGAATGTATACTATGGATGGATGGATGGATGGATGGATGGATGGATGGATGGATGGATGGCGTGAAGTCTCCCACCCAGCTAAAAGGAGAGTGAAGGATGGCTCACTTTTTTTTTTAAAGTTGAAGCCTTCAAAATAAAAGCAATTACACGTCTATTCTAGATTCCACAGTATTGTTCAGGCAAGCCTTCAGGCCTCCCAAAAGTGTCAGGTTTCACCCTTAGTGGTTCCGGATCGCATGTTGGAAAAGCACCAAAGTACATCATCATCACTGCCTGATTTGTTCTGATGACCTGACAAAAATTACAAATTGTTTTCATGGAAAGAATTAGAAAGTAGGCCTGTGCTATCTTAAGGTATGAAGGTATTGCTCTGCTTACTGCTTTCACCTCTGAATTCTCCTTCTTTGGACCTCCCCCCCCCCTTCCTTTTACTCTCCCCATCTGCCTGCCTCCTTGATATGGGAGAAACGTGGTGGAGGAGTGTCTCTTGTTGTCGCGCCATCCTGCTCGGTAACAAAGCGTTGGTTTGAATGAGTTGACAGGTCGTGAAAATTTCATCAGCATGAGAAATGCATGTTTTTCCCCTCAACTTTCTGTTTACTGCTATCAATAATTCGTGAACAGCGAACAGCAGATGTCTCACCCCCCAACAAAGGCTCTGTCTGTGTATGTGTGTGTGTGTGTGTGTGTGCGTGCGTGCGTGCGTGCGTGTGCGCCCCCGCGCGTGTGTGTGTATATGAATGTGCGTGTGTTTGTACACGCACGCAAATGGACCAGATGTTCCCTACTGCTAGCGGCAGACAAGGGTGGACTCTGAACACTGGAGCTAATTGTGATTTAATCAATCTATTACCATGGAGACGGATGGCAAAAAGAAACAATGCCAGGACCAAAAAGGGGCCCCCCTGTTGTTGCAACTGTTATCAGGGGCAGTTGACCCAAAAAATGGTGTTTTGGCAAATTAATAATGAAAGCGTTTCACAAAGTTTGGGGAAACTTGTTGATTATTTCCCTTAAAATTGCAAACGATGACGAACCAATGAGGTGACAAAGGCAACTGGGTGATGCCGCTGCGAGCCAACAATAAATGGAACCGCCGACCCCACAACACCTCCACTGTGGGACCTCAAGCAAGATCCCTAATCGTGACAGCACTTCCACAGCATCAGAGATTCTTACTTGGAGCAGATGCGAGCCTGTTACACGTCAACGCTGGTAGCAGCCACTCTGGAGACGACTATCCACGTGGACTCAAGGTGCGACTGAGACCTACAACACAGGAGAGCAGAGGGAAACGTTCACTTGGGCTTGTTTTCCAAAGGCATTGAAGAGAACGCTGGTATGAAGACACAAAGTGTTCACTGAAGTGGCACTTTGTGATGCTTCGAGGAAAGCTCTTCATATCATCATGAAATGCGATTCGACATTACAAACTGTACACTGGAGAATACTGAAAATGTGTTGCTCAAAAGGTGTATTTTTTCCACCATTTACAACAGCAACATAAAGCAGCAGTAAGAGGAGTGTGTAAAACTGCACACTGCAGCGCCAAAGTTAAGAGCAAGTGTAACTTGTTTATTGAACAACGTGAAAAGTCCTAAACATAAATGTTTTATTCTTGAACATATCAGATAACAAAATCTGTCTTTACCAAAGAAAGTCACGCTCAGAACATCATATTTTCTCTCCTAAAACCTTGATGGGTGCGGACATAATGGGCTGCAGTTCATTCGGTTTCTAATGAAGTGACGCTGCGTAACTTGTTACAGTAAAACTTCACTTATCTATTACACGTGACAAAATACTAACCTGAAACAATGACACTGAGTGATTGCCTTGTCTAAAATAAAGTATTTTATTAATAAGAACACACGAACACACACAAACACTGGGCTACACCTACAACATACAACCTAATGATTTAAATAAGGGAAATTCAAAATCCCAAACTGTGAGTTTATGTTGCGACAGGTTTTAACCCTCCACCGAAGAAAATAGGGCCACATGTTTCGGGACATTAACAGCTGTAATGCCAGCACAAACTTTAACAATCATTAAAGATTGTAGTGTACACCAACAACTTTGAAACACACTCCAATATAACATATTTACCTTGATTCCTGTCCTTCTACTGCATTTCAATTATTCATTTACCAAGTTGTACTGTGTCCTGCCCATTTCATATTATTCTGTTGTTATCAACAATATTTGTTTGAAGAGTCACAACCAAAAGTTTCCTTCATCATTGTGTTCATGTTCCTCCAACTGGAACTTGTGTGACTGCACGCTGAGGGGCTCTAATTTAAATTTCAGCACATTGGAGGAGACGTTTCTTAATTTCCTAAAACTGGAGTGTTACAAAAACTATTAAAGAGCCTCTGGATTAAATTTTACTGTACTTAAGCGGGTTTCCCTAAAGCATCTTCATTTCACATTGAAAAGTTTCTGAAAAACCATCACATGTCTACGGGAGCACAAAACGTTGCCTGATTTTTTTTAACCTGATTTGTCACTAATACATTAAAAATTCCTATTTTTCTCACGGTGACACTCTTCAGATGAAATAAGAAAGTGGGCTGGTCAGTAAGATACATGTCATTATTGTGGACTCACCAGAATGACTGTAGACTCAAATGATACTGTTGAATGTGTTGACTTTTTCAATTTAGCAGGCCAATTTAAACTGAACAAAACCACCTGAAGTAACCCTGACCACAACTCACCCCTAATCTAGAGGCCTCCCCCCATTGCTAAGTACCAGTGTGTATGTAGAAGGCCCAGCGAGGAACTGTAGCCTGCAGAACAGTCCCAAGAAAAGCTTGACGAAGGTGTACAGCTGTGCAGCTGTGTGTTTGCTTCCACTCAAAAGGTTGGTCAGGCACATGGCTGGCCGTGCAAGGGATTGCATGTTAGGTAGATGCTGGAAAGGGAACAGCATCTTTGTGATCATGGACGTTTTTTGTACAGTCGAAAAATGGCACTTGAATGCAACATTTGGCTCAGTAACACAAAGAGGCAGACACGTTGAGCCTTTCAACACAACAAATCTAATGGGTCATTTGAAAAGGCCTAATGCTGGAAGCCATCAACTGGGTGGTGGTTATGTGTGTTATTCAGGATGTACGAAAGCGGATTATTGGAGACTCCTATGTAGATTGAGATTAAATCGGTAAATATTGGTTCCAGGCCTCAATGGCAAAATTAATCTTGTTCATCGTATTGTACAAACTCTTCATAGCTGTGCATCCCAAATTAAAACCTAGCCCGCTGCTGTTTCTTCTCTATGTGCTTCACCTTTGTGGTCTGCGACTATAAGAACACACATGACACACAGAAAGGAAGACGGCATCACTCATCTCTGAGCCGGGACTCTTTAGAGGGGAGGTGGGCGCTGGACCTGCTGGGCCACAGTCCTGCATGCTTTCAGTTAGTCCCAGCCCCAGCACACCTGATGGTAATGAGTGTCTCATTAGAAGGTTCCTTGCAAGGCTTCATGGTGGCACATTCATTGGATTCAGGTGTGTTGGGGCAGGAACACATTGCAGGACCACAGTCTTGCTAATTTACTAATACGACACACAAATACTTAGGACTGAATAATGATCCCAGACTGCATATAACCACTGAGAGAACATGCTAGCTAAATAGAAAGCGGAAGTGTTCCAGTTGCATGGACAGCTGAAATCATCCGTGCATTTCGACTATTTCTTCTTGAGACGTTGTGGCCAACCACCGATTGGAGGGTAAAATCAGCACAGACGCTCTGGAGTGTTTGTCTCCCTCGGTGGGTCGAGGCGTTAATCCAGTGGATGCGTCGGTTGGGGGGAGAAGAGGAAGCAGCTTAAAGCTCCAATCCTTGACCTGCGACACGCACGCCGAGGTCCAGGTGCTGATTACACACCATGAGGCCGGCAGTGGGCGTTGTACATGCAATTACATCACCACTTTTCTTATACACACACACACACACACACACACACACACACACACACACACACACACACACACACACAGACTCTCCAGGTATCAAACCTGCACTGCTGAGTCCACTAACAGTGTAATACATCAAGTGTCAAAGGTTTTGGACTCCGCAGGACTCAGCAGGAGATGAAAGGACCGGCGATGGAGATAGAAGAGCCCTGATACGAACAAACTGTGTGTGTTCTTTTTTAGGTGAATAAAAACAAACCTTTTTTTTTTTTATCTGTGTCCACCTGAGGAACTGGCAACACTGACTTTTTGATGTTACAGGCCCAAAGTGCAGAACATGCAGCCAATAGATCAAATCCTGACACAAGAAGGTCCAATCCAGCTTGTACATGTTTCCAGAACAACTAAAACTTCTGTCAGTCACTTGTGGATGGTGATGGGAGATGGGTATGTTAGTTGGTGATTGCACTATTTTAGTCAGTCGAGGTCACTTTAACTTTGTAGCAAGTCCCAAAACAGAACAGCACATGGCGCAACACCATCTATCAGAAATGTATTCAAAGCTCTTGCCACGAATGAGAAGATCCAAAAAATATTCGGATTAATTTCCAACTTCACTCCCTTAGAGTGACAGCTCGTCTATCAGGCCACACTTTACGACAAACGTCCTTCACCGCTCTTCACCACTGGCAGCGGCGGTGAGCAAAGGGCTAACCTAGTCTGCTGCACTAACGAATGAAGGCAGGAATGTACTGGTTAAAAGAAGTCACTGCGGATGCGTTTGGTCTTCAGTTTTAATTTTCTCTTGCTAAGATTAATACCAGCGAAAAAACAAGAACCAATATTAGTGGTCCAAATACGACTGTTAATCCTCCCCACACTGTTCCAGACCACCCTGTAGCAAAGCATGTCACACAGACAAGTCATGAAATGATTGGTGAGCGCAGCATGTAGAAACATATTTAACTGGAATCATAATAAAGGAGAGTTGAAGTGGCAATCTTTGGAATTGTATGGCAATTATTCTAATCAGTGAGAGGAGAAAACAACGGCACGCTGTGCTGCGGCAGCTGTAAAGTTCGCGGCACGAGATCTGTGTGATAACTGTACAGATTCCCGGTAAAGATGCAAGATTATTCGCGGACCCACCAAATGATAGTGGAAATAATATTCACCCCTTCAGACACACGATGTACGAGCTGAGCAACACCTGCCCAAATGAATTCTGCATTTGAAACTGAACACTACAACCAAATGCCTCTGAAATATTTCCATTATTTACAAATTAGATTAATGCTCCCTCTGCACTCTAAACCCACTTGACTCAAGCACATTTTCATGCACTTGGTCATCGACCTCAGCTCACAGCTCGGCGCTGTGTCCTTTATAGAACAGAGAAAGAAAACGGCGATGAGGTCGGTGTTGCTGACAGAGCTTTGATTTAGCTTCCCCCGTGTGTCCAAACCTACGTCTGCTTCTTCTTCTTGGTCACCATGTTGAGGTTTTTTTTTCCCGGGAGTGACTGCACCATTTTATACTGAACACTCTGTTGATCTGGAGCTACAGTGAGGTGTGAAAACCCACCTGTGTGTGATCAATGAAATTTATCTTATATCTTATCTTAAATGCCCGGTACATCATCTCCTTATCTTTACACGCAGGCATAAAAAAGGTCAGTCAGTTCCCGGTCAGACTGAGCGCATACATCCAGCTTCAATCACATGATCGAGGTGTGGTTTTTGTTGTAGAAGTAGCGAGGCCAGGCCAACAATTTGAATCTCTCAAGCTGCTGATGAACATTCCCTCTGAGTGACAACAGGGGGATGCTGGGTGGACTGCTGAGGACTCCTAATGAGGAGTTCTCTCTGAGCCACGTGGGAGGGAGCACGTGTCGGCCCGGCCTGGATGTGGCTTGCAGTTGAGGCGCAGTTCACTGGAGTTTGGCGACACTCTGACAGCTCGTTTAATGTCCACTTCCCGCTCATGGCAGGCCTTTGCAACGCAACCGAGGTGAGATCGCTGGTTTTTACAGCAGCACTTCTCAGTTTTAAGAGAAATCTCAATTTTCCACCTGTCAGCTTCGATAGTTATCCATTCACCTCCGACATCTTTTTTTTTTCTTTCTCCCACCGCATTTCCATGCAGAAAGGTGGGGTGAATTCCTGAGTGGATAGCGGTGTTCATGTCAGCAGACGTACGCCCGAGCCTGCCTGGCAGCTCTGCCATCCAGCAGAACGCCACCCGGGTTCCTCAGTATTCTGTCGTGTGTCACATGTGGTTTAGGTTTTTCCTCCAGTTTCCTGAGACACTGACAACCTTGGTTGCTTCTAATCTCATGCAGCCAATCCAAACTCAGGAACCCAACGTGCGACCAACCTTTAAATCCTCAATCAAAACCCCTGAAACAGCCAAAGTGATGATTCTCTTGAAGCGCTTTTCTTGAGTAAAAATGTTGGTAGGAAGTACATGCTGCGCTCTTCAACCTCACTCTCCTTTAGGAGGAGCTTCCTCCCACTCCTGTAAGTCCTCTTCATCAAGGATGCCTCCATCAAGCCAAAGCAGCATGATGAGCTTCTGCTCGTGGAGCTTCAAAGTTTTCTTCATCGGATCCGTTTGGGGCACACAATGAGTGATCCTCTCCCTACTCCTGCACTTAATGATGTTGTCTATTAAATTATTGTCAACAAAAGAGCCATAGTCAAACGCTGCCTTAATTCTGATATCGCTGACCACATCCCTGAGGATTTTACAAACCTGGTTTGCTACGTGAAAAAGAAGCAACATATGGACAACCCAACCCAACGCTCTGGGTGAGTAATATACTCATTTTCACCTTGTATTACGAAAGGGCTCGGTTGGTGCTGTTAAACTAGAGAAAATAGTGGTTGACAGATGAAACCCCATAACCAACTGAGCTAATTTCCTCACATTCCAATAAAGGAAGACACTCGGCTCTCTGCACTGCCAGTGATCTGTAAAAAAAAAAAAAAAAAAAAGAAATAAAGAAAAAGAACTGCATCCTTTAACCATTTGTGCCTCAAAAAGTGAGTGATCAATCGATCAGAATCCATTTTGGGTAAACCACATCTCAACACATGCCTCCAAACACCTGAGGCAAAATCTGTTGTTGCTCCACCCTCCATGTGTCTGGCCAGGGGTGTCAAACTCCGGTTCAAGAGGGCTGGCTTCCCAATAGTTTTAGATACGTCCCTGCTCCAACACACCTGAATCAATTCAATGATCGTTAGCAGGCTTCTGCCGAGCAGGATGACGACACACGAATTTAAACCAGGTGTGTTGGAGCAGGGAAACATCCAAACTTTGAGGATGCCAGCCCTCCAGGACTGGAGTCTGACACCCCTGTGTCTGACCCTCGAATACTGCTTGATTGTGTCCACCTGTGTCTCATTAAGCTCCCTGCTTCCTTCTGTTTAGCAGTACACCACTTTCAGTGGGCTCCAGAACTTCAGTGAGAAGTCAGCTGAATAGTCTGGTATTTCAAGCTAGTTTGAAGTGAAAGTGGGCAATTTAAACTAACTGTTAAGCTGACTTTAAAAAAAAAGAGGAAGAGCAAAGATTTGAATTGTTAAAACAATGACTTCTGGTTTTGGTACGATTACAGATGTGTGATGTGTTTCATAAGTTGTGAGACCTTTCCTGAAGTAACGAACTGAGTGACAAAAAACTCCAACGTGAACCTTTAAAGGAATAAAGAATGAACAGTTCACCAAACATGGAAACACTCAGAATAAGACCTTGCAAGTGACCTCCAGACTGTGACATTCATCACAGGCCGTTATTAAAAAGTTCCAGAGAAAAGTTCCCCCGCACCTCTGTGTATTACCAAACCATTCATCTGACACACACGGCTGTCAACCAGTCAGGAAGTTCATTTATGGGATACAAATGCATCATTATAACAGTAAAGAGGTCAACTGGCTACACTCAGCTTCCTTTTTCAAAGTTGCTCCTAATAGCACGGGGAGAAAAATGTACCACTTCACCAAGTTTTGGGAACCAACTTTTCCTCTTTAAAAGGGGAGGAAATCTCTCAACACCTGTTGGTTCATTCTAATTCACAGATGAATCATTCAGATGACAAAATGATTATCGATGCATCTGATTGCATCAATAATGTAGAATTTTGGTCGTGGAGTGTGTGTGATGGCTTTCAGTCTCCTTTCCTGTGCCAAAATAAAAGCTCTCATTTCAGTGTGCACACAGGCTGCTTACATTCCAGCTGCATAGCTCACCACAAGAATTATTACATTTTCAATGACAATCTTTGGTGTATTGAGTGTGCATCGCGATGCATCAATATATCGATTCATTGCTTCACCCTGACCTTGTAGTGACCCACACGACCAGGCTGAGACTGTCTCACTCAGGCTTCTTCTGTAGTTCCGTCACTCATTGTTTTTGAGTGATCAAAAAACCAATCACAATTCGCTTATTATTGAAGACTGAATACTAGATTCATGTGATCAGATCTGAATTGTACTTGACAACATTTAAGCAGGCAGAGTTGTGCTGAAACATGATGCTGACAGACTGCCATCCCCCCCGATAGGCCAGGGAGGAACAACAGTGAGATGTTCCAGAAACAGCCAGTCAATCGACTAACATCCTATTCCTTCAACATTAAGGGTCATTGGTGCTGATCCCAGCTGGACCCAGGTCCTGACAGGTCATCACAGGGGTCAAACACCACACACACACACACACACACACACACACACACACACACACACACACACACACACACACACACACACAC
>JAUESE010000062.1:259792-279143 GCA_032274725.1 Malacoctenus triangulatus
ACACACACACACACACACACACACACACACACACACACACACACACACACACACACACACACACACACAACTATTTGAGCTACAAATTGGCAAGATGACCTGAGTCATCTTATTAACTCCCTCAGGCTAATGGAACATTTTACAAATAGAAGAAATCTTGAGTGTGAAAATTTATTTTTGTTTGATCTAATATCTCAACTGTTGTGATTCAGGGGTGTCAAACATGAGAGAGGTAAATCAGGACGCGATACCACTGAAATTACAAAATGTGTATGGAACGTTAGGAACATTACCACCATCCATCATTCCATTCGTGCTCTTTGAGCCGACTCAGCAGCAGTCTCAGCAGGGACAGTCAGACTTCCCTCCCCTTGGACACTTCCTCCAGCTCCCACCCCAAGGTGTTCCCAGGATAGTCCCTCCAGCCATTCCTCCTTACTTCTACGGGGTCCCTCAGTGGGGCTTTGCCCAGAAAACTGGCCCCGGGGACACCACCAGGACAGCATGTCTTCAGCTAAAGAACTTGGTTGCCTTGGAGACAATGATGGAGTACTTAAGGTAAGAAACCTCTATCAGTAAAAGCACACACAAGTTTCTGGGGGGAAATTAGCATGCAGAAGGCCACAGCAAGACCCCAGAAGTTACAAACTATTTGTTGATTGAAAAAATATATCAAAAAGTTTCTAATATTCTGGCCTTGTTACATTTCCTATAGTGTTAATGGTGAGGGTATAGTAATGTATAGTAATGCTAACAAGCTATCCGATTTGCACAGTTCCCTTTGCTGAGCTACTGACCACCCGAGTGGTCTCCAGAGTTGGAGGAAGCACAGCACTCCAACAGAGCTAGATGGCTTAGACTTTTTAGAAAGGCTTTAGTTCACACTGGAAATTTATCAGCTGCTTATGAATTGGAGCAAACAGCTGAAGCCTCTACTTTGTAGTGATGGCAGCCAACAATGATTGAGTTGGACTGAATTGGACAGTTTGTTTGGGTGGATGTGAAAGCTCATCTTAAACTTTTAGTCTCAGTTTACCCGCAAAGGTCAAATCAACCCAACATCAACAGCTTTGACCGTCCTGGTGTGGAAGCACCAATAAACCTACTTCAAAAATCACTATGTCAAAGTTACAACTTTTTACTCAAATCCATACATACGTTTTTCAACACTTCAATCCTTTAACGCTTAATTTCAACAACACTCTATCCGTTCAACAGGCTTCCACTGCAACGCCTGCGCCCAAAAACTCAGACACCAACCTCACTCAACTGCATGCTTGAAAGAAACGAGGACTTCAAATAGATTGGAGTTCAAGCATCAAACTTGACGTGCACTTCCTTTTACATTCTTTGAAATTGGTCCGACTATTTTTCTTTGTTTGAACTGAAACAACACTCACACAAATTAGGTTCTACGGTCTTTTCTTGACCACGTTCAGCAGGTCATAATTTGGAAAGTCTGCAGCTCTTGGCCAACTCTTTTTTTTTTTTTCAGGGATGTGGAAGACATCCAGTCCTGTCAAACTATCCTGAAGAAATGTCAGGCATCTGACATGAACAGTTCACTTCTCTGACTCTTCTTTGACAGTTTCAAAGTTACCATTGGAAACTTTCGAACTCTTGTAGCCACAGACCTGAAATTCTTACTCACTGGCTTTTGGAAACATTCCGAAAAAGAAATTACAAGATACAACATGGAAGTCGCAACAATTAATATGCAAAATATCATTGTTTGCTGTTTGTTAAAATGGAAACAATTGAAAATAGCACCCAAACCTGTTTGTGTATGTCACATTTAAGAATAGGTGCCACATATGGTTATTGGACGACATTCATCGAGCTCTTCTGACACTGGTTTCTGCTGGACAAAAGAGCTTTACAATGTCATGGCTGCCCAGCAGAGGGCGTGTGCTCAATGACACAACAACACAAGTACACAAGGACAAGCTGAGATGGAAGATCGAGCTGACAACCTTTGGCTCCAGCAGCTGAGCCACGGTCGCCCCCACCCTCTAATCCCTTATTCACTACAGTGAAGCCAACTCTGACAAGGATATTCATCATATTCACAATACAGGGGCCTTCAAAATAGAAATAAAATAACAACACGATTCTTCCAAGGTTAACAGATTCTATAACTGTGGTCTTGCCATTGAATTTGAAATACAAATTTGACAAATTTCAAGCCGGCAAAATGTCAGCCCCCCCTGGTGACCACTCAGGCCCCGGCCCACCGTTCTGACGGCTTGGTTGTGCGTTCCTTGCCTACACAAAAAGCATTGTTTAGTGTCTGCAAATAAAGTCTGCGCTCCCTGGCAGTGCTGTCCCTCACTACACACTTCCTCCCCTCCCTGATCCTCGCGAATACTTAGACTGTCAAGCCACAGTGATTGTGACACGCTTCTGCTTCACAGGAACACTTTGTGGACACTTGAAAGCAGATACGATGTGACGCTTCACATTATGCATTTATTGCTCATTCCTCCTCTCACAAAGCAGCGCTCTGACAGCCAGGACAGCTGCAGCTGCTCCGCCCGGCTGTGCTCAGCCGCAGACGAGGACACGGGCATTGGCCAGATTGCGGCTGCATTTTGTGCTCCAAACTATTTCGCGTCTGGCTACAAAGAGCGTGCTGTGGGTACAGCTCTGATGTCCACTCGCTGGGAAGGGACTGGGAAGCTGTGCAGGGTTCGAAGGGTCCATCAGAAGTGATGGACATGAAAAAAGGTGCCCTGCAGAGTTCAGGACGACGCTGCAGACCTTGGAGAGCAAGAAGCACTGCAGAAAAGTTTTCCGAAAGTGACAAAAGTCACAGCAAATTATGCTTTTTTGCAGCAATAATACAACTGCAGACATTAGGCATGCAGTGGACTCAAGCATTTTTATTGACAACGCTCCAACCCACTCCCACTCTGTGTATTGCAAATTTGCATTTGCACAGTTTAAAAATGTTCAAGCAAAATAAACAGCAACAGAATAATTTCATTCAGCTGCTCCCAGAAATATTTCATGTGGCAAGTATCCAGTTGGAGTGTGAAGAAGGTTTAAATTACTTTTTTTTCCTTTTTTTTTTTTTTACAAATTTTCAAAAACAATTACTTAAACTAGACTATTCAACTCGATCAATGGATTTCTGAAAAATTTCTTGACTTCTATAACTTGACGTTTTTGTGTTCTTATTTAAAAAACAAACAGCCAAGCAACCCACAGCATGATGGTGCCTCCACCATGTACAAAAGAAGTGTTGTGTATCTGCCTGCTGCTACTTGTGCTACTTTTGTTTCAATTTGAAGTTCCAGCCCTCTTGACTTTGGTTTGTCATTTGTGGCACTGACTCAAGTTTTTGCAGTTTGAATTGGGCTACAGCTATTTTTCTGTCGGGCAGTCATTATGCACCTTTTCAAACAACCTCACATCTTCCGGTTGGGTGTCACAGTGAGCTCCAGTGTCTTCAGAGCTGCACTGTAATGTTCGTGTCATGGTCAGGGAAGCACAGACCAGCACATAGGTCAAACGATGTGATTTGACACCCAGCTTTGATGAGAGAATGTGGCTGGAAGTCTGATGCAGCTGGGTGGTCCTGTGGTCCACGAACGATTGTTCAACACATCTATGATCTGGACCTCTGCCTGACGAGCCACCAGAGTTTGTGTTCATAATATTTCGGGATTTAAGCAGACCTTGTTCAGATGCTCCTGTTGAACCAGTGGAGCAGCACTGCAGTGCAGAGCTATCTCTATTGTTATGTACAGTATATTAATACCATTTACAAATACGATATTCATTGTACGTGAGGATGGCATACCAACCAATAAAAAACCAAGAGAGCAACGTATTTACCTCTCAACACTCCACAGAAACATTATTTGAAGAGACAACTTCCTGAATACACAACTAGTTATACAGTAGTAGCACCTTTCGCATAGACTTATGCATGCTCACCCCTTTGTGAACCTAAATAATCACAATTTTTTCTTCTGCAAGCAAATGTACACACAAGCTCAACACACAGACACAAACACACTTAACAAATCAGAAATAAAGGTCAGTGGCTGACTGTGAATGTTCGCAAGACATAATGAAATGGGTGACTTGCAACTACACAATTGCAGAAAGCAAAACCATGTCCAGGAGTCATCAAAACTGAATTTGCTAGATTTGTGAAACTCATCCAATCAAATGTGGGAATTCAGGAACTTTCAAACCTCAATCTCTATCACTGGCCGACATTAGCGTCCACTCATGCTTCCTCGTGGTGCCCAGGCAGTGTTCGCTGTGGAGTCAGAAGCCGGCCTCTGGATGCAGCTCCATTTGTCTGTTAACTAAAGGTCACGTCAAGTGTTTTTTTTTTTTTTTTAAAGCAAGGAGTCGGTATTTCAGAGCTCATTTGCTCCCTTTTACTTCCAGCCGACCGCTCACAGTGTCGGCAGCAGCAATTTACTGAGGGGGGGGGGGGGCAACAAGGAAGACATAAGCTGCGTTTCCATCCGACTGCAAAGCATAATAAGAGAACGAGAGGAGGAAAAGCCTTCTGCCGGCTTGGGTTGGGGGTTACGTCAAAATCAAGCGCCCTTTGAGAAGTGGCTGCAATAATTAGACTGCAGAAAGATGTGAGTAACAGATCAATACGGAGGAATATGCTGCTGTACTGGAAGAAATATCACACATTGTAGTCCTCTCTAAGCAGACCACACCTAAACTGTTTTAATGCCATTTCTTATCATTAGGTGGTGGTGACGAGTCCCCGAAGTCTGTTTTCAGAAGTTTGCTTTCATAGGCGTCTGCTAAAAGCTTCGGCTGTCATGGAGATGCTGCCACCTGGAGCTGCTGCTGCTTCTTCTGTTGTTGCGATATTGAAGTGGCACACTTTCATCTGACCCAGATTATTCCTGACAAAACCTGGGAAGAATCTTGTCACTGGATGATTTCACACTTGCTTTGACAATGGGTTGCTTTAAGCTCAATCTTCTAGTGTGTGCCAAAAAAACCTGCATGCCCATATCAGCCACGAGGAGGCAGTGTTGCAATTAACTTCAAGCTGTTTCTGGAACTGAGGAAGTACTCAAACAGGAAGCAAGACCAGCCCCTTTAAAATATTAGCATGAACAATTAGCTTATTGCAACATGTGAGCGTCATCGCCACGAACAATGGTCCATTGAACTAATTCCATTGTTTGTTTTTTTTGATATTCGTCTCAAAGCAAAATAGGCAGTACCGGTTCTAAGTCCTGTTACAGATTTTGTGTCTTACCATGCTTTTACATTGGAAGACATCCTAACACCGACAGTTGCATCGTGCCAGCTGCTCACACACTACTGGAAGCAACTTGTGGTTTAGTGTTTTGTTCAGGAACGCTTCAATGCGGCCGCAGACAAAGTTGGGGAATCGAACGCAGAGACTGCAAGACAATCTGCTCCACTTTGAAACTAAATCGTTGAAATTGGAGGAGGGGAAAGCGAGTGAGTGGCATTTACGGCCTTTTTTCTTTTTCTGAGGGTGCTTTGAATGCTGTCCTATTGCTATTGAGCTCCACTGTAGCGAGGCGAGCCTTTGCCAATATCTCCAAGTCTTAACAAAATCACACCAACACCATTATCTCTTTTGGGGATTGAAAAGGTGAGATTTTCCCTGGTGTTTCAGGGCTTTCAGACGTGGCCCCAGATATAAACACACACACACACACACACACACACACACTCACACACACACACACACACACACACACCCTTGAGGTATCAACTTGCCTTTGTGTAAAAAAAAAAAAAAAAAAGTAGTCAGGCTCGTCCTTATCAATGCCTGATGATAATATAGAAGGTAGGATGCTTTTCTCCCACACAGAGAGCCGATAACAAAGAAAGTGCTGGACTGTCTGAGATACCGAGGCGCAGGGTCGAGCCTCCCATCCTCTCCATCCTCCCCTTCCTCCTCCCTCCCCTTCCTCTGGTCCCTTTTGTTGTTTGAGAGACACATCAGATCATGTTGCAGACGAATAAGCGAACAGACGACAGGTGATACTGCGTCTGCTCGCAGGTAAGGAATGTCAGATGATATTAAGGGGAGGGGAAAAAAAATACAGTGAGAAAAAGAGAAGAGAGAGGGGAAAAAAAACACAGCCTGGGAGGAAAAAAAATCTGAGTGGTGGGTGGTAAACAGCATTAGAGAGCAGGAAGTATGCATGTATCGTTGGGATGAAAAGAGAATTTACAAAGAGCTTTACTGGAAGAAGTACAAAAGAGAAATCTGTGGACAATTAAATCAAAAAGGCGCATTCGATGTTATCTCCAACAGTAATTTAAAAGTTGAAGAAATCTGGAAGATTAATCGGAGATACAATGTTTCCGAGAACTCCGGACGGGACTTTGAATACAAAGCCTAAGTGGAAAATATTCATCGGGCAACCTGAGGAAGACAGAAGATGGAAGCAGAAAGGTCGGGCTCCAAAATTAACTTTTGCTGCGTACCACCAATGTCTCGGTGCCACACAGAAGGGAAGCTCAATTTTCTCATAACATCAGATACAAGACTGAAAGCAAAAGAGTAAATGAGGATTTTGAGAGTCAGAGATGTGGCCCACAGGAGGGGTTTGATCTGGCCCGCAGCATGACCTTGCCAAGTGTAGCAAAACAAAGACGAAATTAATGACAGTTTCTCCAAAAAAAGAGAAAAGATAACTGCACTTCCTCTTTGGTTCTGTGGGAATAAGAATGTAATGAAACACTGGAACTCTCGCGAAACTGCTTGAATGTTATGAAGTGAGTCAGTCATGAAACTCGCCATCCTGCTGCCTGTCAAACAGCATCAGAGGAAAATGTAGATGAAAATGTTGACACTCAGCTGCAGAAATTGTCTGTGGCTTTTGCCCCCATCCAAATAAATTCAACACGACACTTTTTGTGAAAACATGCAAACATTTACAGGATTCAGTCATGTTGCCATTTTTTAAATGACATGCTGCCGTTTGATTGATTGTAGGTATCACGATCGACTGTATGTTGAGTCAAATAAAATGAGTTTTACATCCCTGCCTTCGTCTGATAGGTCAGCATGAGATGTCACATGATGTCAGGATGAGGTGACTTTGAGGTGGTCTGTGTTTTGTCAGTTTGCATTTGGCACTCGGGCCTACTTCATCAAAAAGAGTAAAGGTGGAATTGCTAAAGTCGTCTTTATGCAATAAAAGCTCAGAAGTGGTTCCCTTTCTGGTTGAAGGAACCAGAGTGAAAGATCCCGGCTCCCAGAAGTGCTCCTCCCCCCGTTTGCTGATTCCTGTCTTGTTTTTATTCTTTAATGTTTCCGACCTCCGACTGGTTGAAGCAGAAAGCAAGCACCTCTGAAGCATGTACTGCTCGGGGCAAACCAGCTTCTACTATATGTATCTTTTAAGTTAACTAACTTTGGTGAATATACTCTCTAATGGAACTGATAGACTCTTGTTGCCCTGTGCCTTTACCACTATGTTCTCATCTTACCTCAGCTGAACAGTCTTCCGTTACATTGGGCCCTCAAAAGTCCACAGTGATGGTGATGGTGAAGAAAAGACAGTGGTGACTTCCACTTTCCCTTCTTGGATCTCTCTTGATGGTCTGATGACTAAACAAGAGACTTTCGGCTCCCAACTTTGCCCATGTAACCTCGAGTCACCACTGCTCTAGAAAAACCCCCATCAATTTTCATTGAAAACTATTGGATAGTTTTGGTATTCAATAGTTTTGCAATGCATCACGTCTGGATGATTCGAGAGTTGCAAAAGATTCAACACGATACAATTAAGTTAGACCTTACTTTGCTAACTCGTACATCAACAAGATACAATGGCACACGGAGGATGCTAGCTTTAGGGTAAACTCAATAACTTTCTTGATGTAACAGTGAATCAGCAAAAGGTTCAACTTGGTTTTGTGACATGACATGGGGCAGGAGAACCACAAGCAACAACAAAAACTGGTCATTCACCAGCAGTCTTCATCTGTAGCGGCACACCTGACTCTCTGTGAACCGAGGCCACTCTGTAGACTACTTGTGGAACTTACTCTCTCATTCAAGCAAATTTGCAGCATGGCCAATCACGATGGTATGAGAAGTCCAAGTGTCCATTTTAAAAGCCAAAGGCTCCACAGGCGGGCAGGTAGCTTACCAGAAGCACTACCATCGCAAGAATCCTCAGCAGGTAAAAGAAAACCTGTTGAGGGTAAAAACAGGTCAAAGTGCCTAGAAACATGTCTCAGAATGCAACTTGTTTCAAAGCTAAAATAATTTGTGGAACTAAAGTAAACAATTTTTTTTTTTGTTAGTTTAACTTAAATACCAAAGACAAAAGTATGAAAAAATCGGACATAATTTTTTTCAGTCAAGTTCGTCGTTAACTTTTGTTCGACAGAGGAAATATTCCATGACACCAAACAGAAATGAAAAGAGCTTTGCATAAAATAACAATTAACTTCCATGTGCATGGTCTGATCCCAACAGGCACACGTTTAGCTCGAGGTTACAGTTGCATTTAAAATTAAACTGAACAGAAGCACCCAAAAACAAAACGTCTCAGTCTATAATTAAAACTGAAAATAACGAAACTTAGGCCATCTGAAGTTTCTCGCTCTCTTTGCCTGTGTGTGGTTTATAAACTCGTTAACCTATGAACACTGCATTTAAACAATTACAGGACCTTTAGCAGTCCAAACTCAACAGTAATTCCAGCCAGTGCCACAGAAACGACATTAAAGTGAATGTGGATTTAAACGAGAAAAAAACATATATTAAAAGAAACAACAACAAAATAAAACCTTTGACAAAGTATTTTCACTCTAAATGCAAAACTGTAAGTGAGAGTATTATTTGTTCAAATATCAGGAGAATAATCATATTTTGAGCCTCTAAAGAAGCCTTTCCCCGTCACTCAGCGGGAGTCAAGCACAACCTGATGCCTGCAGCCACAACACCTGTTAAATACCAACCCCCCAGCTTTGTGTACACACGTGTGTGCATGTGTGCACATCCTACCCCTTGACACATGCAAATCGCAGTAAGACAACCCCACAGCAGGAAGGCCCAACTGTAACCGCAGCTCTTCTTTCTCTCCCCCGCGTTCCTATGTGAGAGAGTGGTACTCTTGAGGATGACGCATTAATACACACGCCACACATGATGACAGCGCGGCTTGGTGTGTGTGTGTTTGTGCGTGCGTAACTGACACACACCTCCACACATCATCAGCTCCCGTCACTCACTTGCTCTGAATCTCATTTAAATGTCTTAACACCAGCCGCTCCAAACTGTAAGGAAGTCACTTTCGCCTCCCAGCACCAAACTGCATCATGGGAAGATTCCGAGGACTTAAAGTGACATTGTTTCTTTGTTTCCGTGACCTGAACGGAGCTAAATGAAGAAGCCTGACAATTGCGGCAACAAATCAGAAGCATGCATGCACATACACACATCCAGCACAAAGCCTTTGACCTGCAAACAAACTGAATCTGTGCCTTTACCTGTGTAGCTGAGTTGGTTGAACACCTCTCTGGTTGCCTTGGACTGTGTGTGTGTGTGTGTGTGTGCGTGTGTGTGAGTGTCGGTAAGAGGAGGCAGCAGAGGATAAAGGCCTTTTCTAATCGCTCCTTTTCAATGCTGCTGCTGCTGCTGCCTGTATTCCTCCTGCTCTGGCTTCCCAGCAGACAAGGAGAGCACCCTGCTTGTTTACCTGACACTCTGCCTGCCTACAGAACACACTGCCTGGTTACTTGTGCGCCGCCTGCCTCCACCCTCCTGCCTGTTTACCTGTCGACAGTAACTACCGGCCCCCGGTGCTCACCTTTATACCTGTTAGAGCACCCTGTGGCTGTGCCACATGGTTATACCCTCCCTCAACCTATAAGCTCGTCTCTCGCTCTCTGCTCACATTAGCATAGCCCTTCCGCCTTTATTACTTGGACTCATCTAACCAGTTTGGCAATGTTGTGTGTGTGTGTGTGTGTGTGTGTGTGTGTGTGTGTGTGTGTGTGTGTGTGTGTTTTTCAATTGGCAGTTTTTCCTTTCCTCCCCTGTGCTGTAATCCACAGTAGTCTGGCTTGACATGGCCCATTGTAACCAGATACACACACACACACACGCGTGCACACACACACACACACACACACACACACACACACACACACACACACACGCTTCCGCCACTGAGCCGTACATGAGTGCATCTCTTCATCAGGAGAGTCTTTCCAGTTATGTGTTTTGTGTGTTCGTCGTAACAACTTTGTGGGATTTAAAATGTGGATGACACTTTACCTTAGGGCTCTGACGGACTTGTTTGTCACCACAGTGTTAGACCTCATCAACATAGATTTACATATATGAGAAAAAAGCTCTCTTGACCACTCAGCAGTCGAGCACAAATGTTTGATTGTACCACCTACAGACTTGGCATATGCACTACAACATTCTTACCAAAAACAGCTCCACTTGAGGCACTTGAACATCATGATTATTGGTGTTAAATTATATTGGAATCATGAAATTCGTTTCATTAGTCAGTGAAAAGAAAATGGTTAACACTTGGGTTTCCAATCTCAATAAAAGGTCAGACACTTAGTTGTGTTGGTTAGGGTTAGGATAAGGGGGTGCAGTTTTTTATGTTCTCATTTACATCTTGCAAGCGCCATCAGGCAACGCACTGAATCCCAAGCTTGCCTCCAATAGACACCCCTCTGTTCACGTATGAGGGTGTGCTCAGACTGCTTCAACAGATTGAAATGCATCAGCAAAGTCCATTTAATATTTATCAGTTTGGGGCAGACATGGACAACTGGTGGATCACGGGCCACATGCTGCCTCCGATGAATGCCAATCTCAAAGAATTAAATATTAATGGTAATTATTGGTTTTATAGAGGATTCAAGCATTGTGTTCATATTAACCATATTTAAAGCAGATTTAAATGATAATGAAGCACATTTTGATTTTGTTATGTATCGAAGGGGATGGGGGCTTATTGGAAAAGAAAATCGCTAGTATAGACTGATGCAATGGTATGGAATATAACAACAGCAGATCCCATTTATCTGGCAAGTTCCAACATGTGGCTCTAACAGATTAAACTTGTTTTTCCAGAACATCTTGCAGACGTTTGATTGTAGGGATCAAGGCCATAAGCCCTCAAATGAACATCTTTAAGTCTTGATGAAGGAACTCAAGCCAATAAGGTGCATATCTGGCAAACACTGGGAATATGATACAGAACAGTACCGCCGGTCCGTAAATCCTCAGGGTGAAAGAGGCAATGGTCGAGGTCCCGTCTGGCACTTGTCCCAACTTCTCACCTCCCCACCCGCTCCCCTGCTTAGTCCATGTGAGGTTTTGATAGGACGCCGTGACATCTCTTTACCCTGCAACCTTTTCTCAGGACAGGGTAGGGATAATGTCCACAGCAGGTACTTGATCCACCCATAGGCCTCCTTCCAGTTGCCAGGGAGACCCTTTTCTAACTGCAGTAACCAGCAACTATGATGATCTCCTGAATGGTTGAGCTCTTCACTCCACAGAAGTCACTCTATCATTGCAATCTGCATTATGTGCTTCACCCCATGCAGCAGAATCATTCTTCTATTCTGAACACATTCAGGCTATAAAGCACATATTTTCTATTAATGCAGTTCCCACAATGTGAGTGACATAACAACAGCTAAAAATTCTCTCTTCACTGACCCCCCGGAGCTGAACGTCTGTTTCTGCACTCTTAAGCACTTAAGTAAGCGTCAGACTTGAAAATGAACAAGAGCATTAAACCAGTGCTTTTGGCATAATGGTAGTTTTTCAGAGTGAGGAACCTACAAAGAGTTGACAGGATTTTTTTTTCTTCCCTTACATAACAAGCAGTGATAACGGTACAGCTGATAAACATGAATCTGTTGTAAAAACAGGTTTATTGATGGCTTTTCTTTGTAAGAGTAGTTTTTATGAAATTAGTATGGTCACAATTCAAAGCAGAGGTGTCGTTTGGACTGTGAGTACAGGAACCGTGTCTGTTCACTAACAATGACAGCCGTACGAGATGGTGGTCCAAGACGAATGCAAAGGTGGCCCCCCCTTTTTAAACGTGCAGCTGCCATTTGATCATTCACTGTCAGCCCATCTGTGACATGTCAAGTGCACAATCTGGCATAAAGCAACGACAAGACGCTCCAAATTTCATTTCATGTTTCAGAGGGTTGTGACGGGTCCGTGTCAACTTGTGAAAGGAGACAGCAGAGACAATCACATCTCTGATTGCACTACTGAGCCGTTTCGCGGTAAACCATTCACGTGCAAAAAAAAAAAAAAAAAGGGCAGAAACTGTCATCCTGCTGCATGCTTGATGTCACTTTAATTGAGACAGGTGCAGCTCACACAGCTGTAACAAGTTGTTATTCATATTCATGGCTCCCGCGTGCCACCCCGGGGAGGGGGAGGGGGGGGGGTGCTGAGCCGGGGTGGACATTTCACCGAAGGTACTGGCACAGAGATGAGCCACGAGTGAGCAGGGTGACTCAGAGCAGAGTTCTGAGTAATGTTCTCCGAAGTGACGCATGACTGTGACACCGCGACTTTCGGACCACTCTGCTTTGGTCAAAAGACAAATTTGACAAAACAAAGACATTGTTATTGGTGAGCAATTTAGAAATTAACAGAACACAGATGCCTGTCATTGAATATCCAATAAAATGAAGTAAAATAACACTTTCTTTGATTGTGGTGCAGAGACTGAAGTCATAGGTCACCTTTGAACGAGTGCAGTCGCAACACCGAAAGGACAGTCCGAATCCTTAACCAGAGCTTCTGAATCACAGTTACTCTGGAGAAAGGTCACTCTACAGCGACTACTCATCCGTGATGAGGCCTACTTTCTTCAAGCATGTGTTCAGCGTGGCCTCAGTCCTGATACGACACAACGTCAAGGTCCTGCGGTCGAACCTCGAGTCGTGGAATGAGTCGGATGAGCTTGTGATCAGTGACGATGCAGAGAGGAGGGAGGACAGAAATGGAAAGGAGTATCTCCATGTGTCGATGCAGAAAAAGATACAAGAAGATGGATGAAGAAAGGAGAAACAGATGAACGAACAGACCAGCTTATGGGCAGCGGAGCGTGGCTGGTAAAAAGCGTTATTTTCTCCAACCTTACAGACCAAAGCGCCCAAACATCTTGCATAAGAAGGCCAAATTTAAAAAAAAAAAAAAAAAAGTTGGTTAACATCACCCTTCATACATTACTTGATGATCCAGCTCTTTATTTTACACAAATGGAACAATGTTTCTATCATAAATTTAGCTCATTCATCATAAGCCTTCGGTGAGATGCTCCACGGAGCTCATCTGTTCTATTAATTATTTCTATAAGTGGCTCAAAAATAAATTAATAAAAAAAAACAATCTGGCTACTTGAGTGGTAAGATCGAGAAAAATCTAGTGAAAAAAGGATGCTAACCAAAAAACTTTTCTTCGCTTTTCAGTCTACTAAAAAAAGCAATGTAATGCATAATGACATGGTCCCCCAAAGGAGGGACTGAATGTATCATTTTGTGACTTCATTATGGGAATAGACTGACATTACATTCGATAATCTCCTTTATTGAGCACCCTACATTTGACCCTTATCGCTTGCTGTCTACATGATGTATTATGTTCTTTCCCATGTTCAATATTTTCAAAATCAACTTGAATGCTTGCATTCAAACACTTAATTACTAAAACCTTGAATATTCAACTTTAACCATAGAAATCAAGTATTTATAAAGTGGCAACTTTTAATAAGAGGAAGAGTTCCACTTGTCACAGTTTGTTGAGGGTCGATCTACTCATGGCAAGGTCAGGAATGAGAGCTAAAAAATCTTCTGTTTTTTCATTTAATTTATCCCCATTATGCTGTAAGAATGCAAAAAGTTCTTGCCAGTTTATATATTACAAAGACTGTGATCCAAAAAATAAACCAGTGTTGCTGCAATGGCATATTGGACAGCAGTTCTAGTCAGGCATCTCCATCAGCTCTCAATGCTGACACGACAGGCAGTAACTGACCCAAAAAGTGAGGCAGGTTGCCAGAGTTGACAGCTGACACCACTTGCAGGAGTATCAGCCACACAAATCAACACAGCAGGTTCGGTACTTCAACCTGAAGGATAGAACCTTCATCCGGGGTTGAAGTGATAGTTGTTGACGGGGGGGCTCCTTCTTCCCACGGTTTCAAAAAACATGCACGAGGTGAATCGCTAACTCCAGTTGTCCATTTGTGAGAATGTGTCTGTCTCTCCATGTTTGAGGTAGCAGGGGGCAAAGAGGAAGAGAAGCCACAGCTGAGATCGGCCCTGCCATAGAATAAAAAGGATGAATAACCGAGTTGTTGATGGCTACTTGTCAGAGGCTGTTACAGAGTAAATGCTGAAATAAAACTTAAGACACCTGGAGACTGAGACATTCAAACAATATGGTGTCACTTTTTGTTGTCTTGAAAACCCAATATAACACTAAATATATTCATTGTATCCCCAAGAAGACATATCAGGCAGACACAAATGAAAACAACAAAAAATATCCTATTTACTGAATAAATATCACACTACACTCACGAAACTTGGCAAATGCTGACATAAGATTGTTGCACTCCTCTGTTACTGAACAAGCCAGACAAAGGGAGTAATGTCTCCTTGTGTGCCCACGTGCTTGAACTAGCCAGCCACCAGCCGGGACATTACCACCAAAGCTCAGTGGAGTATACCCGGCAGTGAAGAGGAGCAGATTTAGAGGGCTTTGGTGGAAGGTGGGTACATTGAGTTGGGGACAATTTTAACAACAAACTTACCTTCACAACTAAATTTTTTCATGTGCGATGCAATTTCGTTTCTTTGACTTTATGCTTTTTGTGATCAATTAGCTGAATCTAGCATGCTGTCACCGTCTTCTGAGTATTCCAATTAGAGATTTATATCTGTGTCAAATAAAATGACCACACATGTGTTGGATTAGTACAAAAGGCACCATTATTGTTTAAACCCTTTAATAATCTGAAAGTTTTTCGGTGCAGGAAGGTAGAATGACGAGCCTAAAGGTTACTTGCACTGTCTGTTCCACTTCTCCTTGATTGACAGTGTGTCTGGGGTATTTCTGTCAGACACACTGAAGCCCTCTCCAAAGAACTACTCCACTCCCCCTCAGAAAAACCAATGCAAGTTGTCTTTCATATTTTGGTTTTGCTGCGGTCACATTAACCCACGCCGAGGGAAAGTTCCTATTATTGGTATTCAAATAGGGGATAAAGAGAAAGTAATAGTGCTATTACGATGATTATTCTATACACTCCTTTCAGTATCTTGGCATCGTGTGTCTTCTCCAATTGTGTCCCTTTAGCAATGATACTGTCATCAGGCCCTCAGCGGATCGATATGCCCGCCTTTAATAGGCTTTTCATTAGCAGCTCATCAATAACCTCCCGGCAAAGGACAGCCACTCGATGCTGCGGCTCCCACAATGTTTTGGCAGACAGAAAGCAGAACGGGGGGTTGCAGAGAGGTGATGGTGAAGCACCGAGAACACTTAGCAGAGGGATGGAACGAAGTGCCGGAGCTGAATCTCTAAGTTAATGAGGGATTACATGAAACGGAGGGTGAGATTCCGTCTGCTTCCGAGCTCGACTTTGTACTTTGATGGTGAAGCAAAAAGAAGTTGGATATGAACAAAAAAGAAGGAAACGAGAGTTTGAGTGAAAACTTGGAAGTGTGAATGTGGTGGCGAATTAGTGCCTCTCATCATCCAGGAGCCCCCTAACCCATGCTGACTGATATGTTTGTGGGGACAGTATGACATTTGAGTTTTGCCAAGAACTTGTCACACTGCTGGAGTTTGATGATTTGTCTCTCTGGCTGTAGCGTCTCATTACTGCAGGATAGCTTTTTGATCCAAAGCACCTGAAAGTTTCCAATGCACCAAAGGAAACTTGATTCTTTTATTTTTCTTGCGAGTTAAAAGTTATTTGCCACATCGCGCAAACGGACATTAGATAAAATGCTGCACTCCTCTCAAATGCCAGTGTATCACTCTGACAAGTTCAAACACTCAGCTCATGTTCCTTGCAGAACCAGAGACGAACGTGTCTCAGGTGAACTAAAAATGAACAGTTGACTTTACACTAATACATCAGAGGAGGATATTAAAACAAATAAAATGAGCAGCATTGCATTTTGATTTTTATGACTGTGCACACTTATGCTGATGACTTCCCATTGTTAGGAGAGACTCAGTTGCTCAGATATTTGTGTCCCTGTGTCTTGTCTCTAAAAGCATCTTAAACCACCTAAAGATTCAAACTTGAAGTTTCACACTTGGATCGGAGACAGGGATAACTTTCCACCATAAAAACTTCCTTTTGCCATCCTTTTTTTGGTATTTGTAGGCAATTTTACCCACTGCCATTTTCAACGCATTTCTAGTTTAAAATCAGAGCTCTTACTTGGAACCAACTGCATCCACAACATGCAGCCAAGTTCTCACAAACTGCTGCTTTACAACCATCCTGTGCATTGTATGGTCCAGGTAGAACCACTAACAGGAATTTATGGAAAATAACTCATCAACAGCCCATTAACAGAATCACCATAACACAAAAACAGAACTGTGGAAGGCACACAACAAGAAAAACCTAAGAAACATCACCAACCAGGTGCTGGAATGCAGAGAGGGAGACTAGAAACAACACAGCATATTTTCAGGGTGTCCTTGAGACACTGGACCTCAAGTTGCTCCCCACAGTGTGTGAGCTCCTCGCATGAAAGCTGTCGCCATTGGTGTTTGAGTGAATGGATGAATGAGACTAGTTATGTAAGGTGTAGAGCAGAGGTGATCACTCTAGGTCCTGGAGGGCATGTTTCAATGTGTTGCAGCTAGGTAAGTTGGATAATAGGTTGGTCGATTGTAGTGTAACAAAGGACCCACCTGAGAAGCCTGGCTGATGGTTTGCTAATTTTTCATTTGGTCAGGCAGAATGATCAATGGATGAAATGTTTAACCCATACATGATCATTAACAATGAAATACCCCATAAAAGAGACACTATTTAGGACAGGATGAAACAAAAAGTGGACGAGCTGAGGGGGCTAAGGGTGGGATGATGCTCGGGGGTTACACTGCCAAAAAGGCCGTGGACTGACTGCCAGCGCTGGGGGAGTCACGTCCCTTATGTCAACTCCACTGGGCACGAGCTCAGAGACATACTCACACTTTAACAATAAACTGTTTGGGGAAATCTCCGACCTGTCGTGTCTCAAGTTGTCAACTTCGGAGTCCAAAAAGTTCACACAAATTGCAACTTATGGAAACAGGCATCGATTGCTTTGCCCGGGAAAGAGAGCGATGATGAGCTGTCGTCACACTGCCAAGTCAATGCCATGGATTGCCAACAGTAGAGGGGACTTGTCTGTCCTTATATGCCATTAGGCACGAAGATGATGATTTTGTAAGTCTGGAACAACGCGTTTGGCCAAGAGTGTGGGTGGCTTCGATTCAGTGCCTGATCTTTTCGGGGACACGGAGGACGAGGAGCCAAATTACCCTGTAAACTCACCACGGTCACACTGGCAGAATTCTTATTTATCCGTAACTGGGAATGTTTAACACTGTAGTCACTGTAACACAGCAGTCAGAGAGAACTGAGAAAGTCATTTTAGGCGGTTAAGTAAGAAAATAGGCCGACCGGATTCCATAAACAGAATAAAACACTAAGAAACAAACCGTGGACTTTCACTCGATATTTACTCAGACCACCCAAATGTTTGGAAAAGTGACTCTGGTCGATCTGTGCACTATAAGCAACTCCATGATGGATATCAAAAGAATTTCAGCGACACGCTGACATCTATACTGCTGAACACACTTTGCATCACCACCACAAAACCAAATTGTCAAACAAGCAACAGAAAAATAAAAAAAAACTTTCCCTTCCTGAAGGGGCAGCTCGAGCTGAGAATAATTTGACTGGACACACTCCCCGCAAACCAACACCACAAACAGGTCAATAACGAAATGTGTCTGGACATGACGTTCAATGCAAGCACTCGCCCACAGATTTTCCTGCAAGCTCTTACCAGCAGAGCTCTGAGATCGTTCGTGAAAGGCCACCCAATATAAATGTTTTACGAGCCGGAGGTAATGTATTTACTAAGAGTTAATTTATAACAGAAAAAAAAATGTTGGTCATTAAGATACCTCAAAGTGATCAGTGTGAAAAAGGAGAAGCACATGCACACAAACAACATCACTTTGTCTCTTGTATTTGGTGCTTGTTGATTTTTAGTTCTGTTGCATCACCTTTTTTTCAGCGACACTTGTCGCTCCAAATCAGGTGTCAAACTCATTTTAATTTAAGAGGCTGGATTCAGCAAATGTATTAAATTTTCATATAATGTCAGATCACCAATTGACAAATTAATAACAGAAGTTCATTTTTCAGCAGTTCACATGGGAACTGGCACAAAGGAAGAATAAAATCAATGATTTCAGGATGTGGACTTTTCCCTCCGAAGAGACTAAGTGCTGGCAGTTTAAAACAGGGATTCTGCTTGTTGAATTTGAGAAAATATTATGCAAAACAGACTATTTTTTAAATGCTCTTACGAGTTCAGTTTCAAGTCAAAACACTCAAGAGGGCTCATCGATGTCACAACAGAAAGAGTCCAGCTCCAGGAGGTCTGTGTAGGAGGGATGTTCAGCAGCTGTTTTTCACCCACAGTGGGGAAATAAATATTACACAGGATTAGAATGAAATGTAGACTTAATCATTTAAAGTATGGGGCTAACATGGGGGCTGGCGAAAGCACTCACATGTCTGACAAGGTCAAAAGTCATGAGGTCGTCTCTCCAATGGTACTGCATACATAACAAGGTCATCCACTGATCAGTCAAAACATTATGACTACTGACAAGTCACGTGAATGAACTTGGTTATTCTGCTTCAATGTCCCCTGTTAGTGGGAGGAATATGTGAGGCAGCAAGTGAACAGTGGACCAAAGTAGAAGCAAGCAGACCTTGAGGCAGACATCCAATGGTCTTGGGTCAACAGGTAGGTCAAAGCACGTCTAAAAATGCAGTTCCTTGGCGGTATTACTGGTATGAGAGATCACAAACAGCAGCAACTAATCCTCCATGATGCATGCAGAGACTAATGGGTCGTCTGATCAGTCCATATTTTATGCGAAAAATGTTGCAGTGAGGGGTGCAAACAAAGATTGTCAGAGGGACATAAGGTAAAACAGAAAACTATCTGTTGTTTATTCAGAACTTTGTCTAAACATTTTCACTTACTGGTGACTTTTGGTGTCACAACACTCACCCATCCTGATGGTTTC
>JAUESE010000062.1:327598-338892 GCA_032274725.1 Malacoctenus triangulatus
TGGTTGCATTTTTTGGAATCATGTGTTTCAGTTATTTGTTATCATTTGTGTGTAAAGAACCTTGATACACACACACACACACACACATACACACACACACACACACACACACACACACACACACACACAAACGTTTTCAAGTCCCTGCTTATCCTTTCCTTTGATTTGGAAGAGAAATTATGAGCAGATGAATTTTCTTATTATTTTTAATCAAGGATTAATGTTTTATTATTTGAGTAATAATTCTGGGTTTGTTTAATCACAAAATTACAGGGATAAACTAAACCTTTGAAATTATTAGTCAGTGAGTGAGTGACACTCTGTATGCATTTTTTTCAATATCTTACAAAACACTATAAATAAAATTCAGAAAAAAATATGACATTACAAAATTAAGAAATATAAACACGACAAACAAAGATGGTTGAATAGAGTAAAGTTTCAGCCACATGAGGGGACCATTGAATGGCTAAGATACACATGAAGAAGTCCCCTCTTGTAGATAAAAATCGTGCTTCCCCTGATCTACTGTCTCATAGTGTTTAAGAGAAAACTTGTAAAGCAGTAACTCATGCACGGGACACCATTTGACCCTATAACAACACAGAATTAAGTGCATCATATAGAACTCATTTGAACAAAGGATAGCATGCAGTTTGTTCCTTATTTTGTATCATGCCATTGAAAAAAAATATGTTTTCACTCATTTTAAAAGTGAGTATGTAAAGTGAGTTTGAATGCATGAAAAAAAACTGCACCCAAGTCCAGAGTTGGCAAGAGCCACTGCAAGTGATTATATTTCAAAATAAAATACGGTGCAGAGTAGCTTAATTGAGAACAACAAAAAAAAACAACCCAAAAAACAATTAAAAGTTTTGTTTTTTTTTGTGCGGCACAGTTCCAAATGATCCCCAGCCCTGTTGTCCCTGAATTAAAGGCAGCAGGAATGGAGACATGACGGAAGGTAAAACAGAAGGTAATATTCAACTCAGTTATGGTTTTTTAGGCCGATCCAAGCAGGTGGGGATTGAAAAAAAAATCCTCTTGCTCAAAGAGTGGAATGAGTCAAGATGTTTTTGAAGCTGCTTTGAGTCTAAAAGGCTATCTGTACTCTTCCCAATGTGGCAATGTAACATTTTGCTCTGAAAGCTGGCAGGACAACAAAATAAGATAATCCAAAAGGCTTAAAGAAAGCAAGGAACATCACAGTTTTGCTGTCTAATTGTTTCATGCATCAATCCTGTTTTGTGTGGGTTTAGTAACTCAGGTCTGAGGTTACCAACGATGCAAGATCAAAGGCGAGCAGTGCAACAATGCGTCCCAATGAACACGTATTTCATTTTAAACACCCACCCCTTGAAGCCAATTCTAAATACCTAACAATTGATTTTTTCCATTTAATTCTTCAATTCAAACACTCCCTTTAGAGCTCTTTTATAGGTCCTACTGTAATGGTCTCACAACCACTGTATTAGTGTTCACCACCCCTGCAGATTCAGTGTGAAATGAGCAGCCATGGGTCAAATTTAGTGCTCAATAAGAAAGTGAATTACAAAACATAATACAAAGAGAATTACTGTGTGATTGCACCATACATAGGTGCCATTTTTGTTCCCTCCATTACCTGCTGACTTTACGTCTGCCACCAGTCTAAGAAGCCCATCATGCTACAATGAACCCTGTTTGAATGCATCTAATCCAGCTCAGCTGCAGCCATTTTTTGTGAATCTTTTCTAGTTCACTATGTGCCTGTTCAAAAAATCCTTTCTGTGACACCAAAAAGGCCTATCCCTCCATAAAAACTTACATTTTAACACGGATATACAACTGAAATTGGAAATGCGTGTAAACGGCCGTGTATTCGTGACACAGACCATCCGTAGCACACTATTATCACAGAGATAGTCTGAAAGTTAAGCTATTGCTGCATGTATCCACTTGGCCCAACTGGAATCTGACTCTCTATGCTGCCTGTTCTTACGTGGACTTTCATTCGGGAGAAAGACATGACATATATACAGTTCAGTACATAGTGGTATCATAACTCCCTGAAAAACAAACAACTGCCATGGTGACAAAGAAGCACTTTCAGAAGAGAAAAAAAAAAATAGATTCGTGCTCCAACAGCAAAACAAAGAAAAACACCCTACCTTTTTTTTTGTTGGCTCTCTCTTATGCTTGTCCAGAACTTGTTCAGTACACGCCTGCATTTCAAAGAACACAGCGCCATCTATAGAGCCAGAGTCAGTCATGGTTAGTCAGAAATTTATTTCACTCTTTTACTTAGATGAGAAAGGAAGTAGTGTGAGCTTGGCGCCACTGCTGCATGTATGGAACCTTCCTGAAAAACAGTTGGTCTCATCACTGTTAACTTGCCATCAATCCGCTCAGACCCCACACTGTGAACAGCAGCCCTCTAACAATAATCATCTGTGGCCTCATCTCCCAGTGGAAGTTTCCATTGAGTGTTTCCCGGACAACTGCGGTCAGCAGTGTTTCCATGATCGTGACACTGTGCTGAACGTGACCAACAGACAGAAATGGCGATCTCCACCCATTTCTGATGTGTCATGGTAGATCAAGTCACTTTCGTCTTTGCCCTTGTAAGAATCGCAACGGCGGGAACCAAAGCCAGGTGAATGGGTCGTTTTGGAGCCTTTTTATGAATTACGCAAGATCACTCAATCAGGCCATTTCTCACTCAACTCATTCATCCAGGGTAGCATATACAAGCATGTTCAATCATATGCACCACTAACGTCTGTCTAGCCAATCAAAAAATAAATTAAAATAAAAAAATTACCTGTCTCCTCTGTCTTGAAAAGGTCATGACTCAAATGTAACAGGCAAGCCTTTGTGATTGTTAAGGCAGTCCGTTTGGTTTTGTTCACGGCCAATGCAGCCAAAGCATTTCCTATTAATTGGTCCTGTGAATATTTATACCATTTGTTTAGATGCAGAGCAGCAATCCATTACATAATGCTCAGGAATCGACATTCTAATGTGACCCCGTTTTATGCGGCTTTCAGATTCTGTTCATTAATTACGCAAGAGGCAAAACAGAGAAGCTAAATGACTTGCGTATGCCACATCCGATAAGCCAATAATTACTGCCCATTGTTCCTTTTGTCTTATTGATACAGCAAGCCAGCCCGTACAGAGGATAAAGGTCAGCATGTAACAATTGGCTTTGACTTGCTTTTTACACTAATGGATATCAATAGGGGCTGTGTAATGCTTTAAATGGCAAAACAATTTAATGATGTATGGTTCAGAAAAAAAGGAAAAAAAAACAACATATCATGCCAAGTCTCCTATATAGGAGAGCCGTCTACATCCCGAGGCCCTGTGGTAAATCTACAACCCTGTGAGCTCCAGCTTGTGTTGAGCTTCAAATGAATGGGCCATCAGCAAAATACCAGACAAATGGGCCACTTTAGGACCCTTGTTCCTGTAAGAGTACAATCTGAGTAAGGGATATTAAGAGTATATAAAGCCAGCAATTAAAAAAGTAACATTCCCAAAACTAAAAATCACTTCAATTAGGACCAAAGCCCAACAACAAGCAACATGCTCACAATCTGCTCAATGAAGGTCAGTAAAGCTGAAGAGAGAATCTGACTTTCAAGAATGTGTCCAGTGTCACACAATAAAGCATCTTTGCAAGGAAAACTCAGGGTGAGTGAGCAGAATCGAAGCTTGAAGTTGGTTACTTCTGGCGTTTTGTCACATTTACTGGTGAGCGTGTTCGCTTGCAATCAGGCTAACTGGACCTTATTAGGGGAGGTTGCCTTAATTTCAACCTGCTCTCAAAGCATTTAAAGATGGGATTATGCTACGGCCAACTTGACCAGTCACCGTGTCAGCAGGGGGTGTCCACCTCCTGTTCTTCCTTCCTAAGACTCTTTGGCGTCTCCCTGCTCCAACACACCTGCATCCAATGACGGCTCGTTGGCAGGCTGCTGCAGAGCTTGATGACATCACCCTCGTTTAAAGCAGGTGTGTTGGAGCAGGAGGACAGCTAAAACTCTAGAGGAAGGAAGGAAGGAAGACCGCCCGCCCTCCAGGACTGGACGTGGACACCCCTGTGCTACAGTGTCTTCTAGGAGAAGACAAGACAAAGAGATGAGTCTCTGCCAGCCTGAACTGGAAAGGGGATGTGTTGGTGGAGGTGTTTTATCCTGGTTGTCCTCAAGATCTGCAAAGGTGTTGCAAAATCCAGGTTAGAAGCTCTGTTTGTATGTCACCTTCTATGAGGTGAATAAATCTATTAGAACACTCTGCTTCATGTACTTTGTGCAGTCTACAATCAACTGATTCTGCATATACGGGCCTTGTGGTCTGCTCTTGACTGATGGATGGATCGCTTTCCACATGTGTTTCCATTCGACATTAACTTTTCACACTCGTGCACAAAGGGCAAAGCTTGAGACTCTTCGCTTTTTTATGATCTCACCAGGTGCTCGGTGAAGGCACCAAACTATACCTTCTCCGAGTCTTTGAAAAGTTGCTTCCAGCCTGATGGCGTAAGAGGCAGTCAAAGAGAGAGGTTTCACTCGGAAGAGGTCATCACGTCCCCGATCACACACCTCCGAGCTGTCAGGCTCATGTCAGAGGAGATCCCCAAGGTGAAGCAGCGTTCCATATGTGGGAACTTTCATGTCCATGATGAAACAGGCTGCAATACTTATGAACCGAGCTGCCTGGATCCACTAATGTAAAGTGAGAAGAAGAGGAGCACAGCAGTGGGCGATTCACTTGATAACTGATGTGTTTTCTCATATCTGATGGCCCATAATCGATAATCTGACAGTTTACAGTCGGTAAACATAAACAATTGTCGGCTATGCAATGCATGAGCAAGACTTGGCCGTCTGTGGTTTCAGAGGCCTTCTAAGTCAGTGTGACAGTTTCTGTGTCTCTGTGACAATGTTGTTTGACACATCTTCGATACCACTGGTTCCTATCCTGGGGTCCAGGATCCCCTTGGGGGGGACATCAAAGATCACAGGGAGGGCCTGAGGTGTTCGCTGCTCGCAGGCTGTCAAGATTAGATCTCCAAATCTCAAAGAAAAAACAGAATAAGACACTTTATACATACTTGAAAAGACCAAAAAAGAACCTGTCGCCTTTTCCTATTACTGCTTTTCATATTGGTCACAGGGGGCATGTTTACCATTGTTTGACTTCACTGTATTGTTTTCAGTTTTTTGCAAAAGTTCCTCAATTAGGACTTACTAACACATTTCTACATGCAGTGAAAGAAACACGTAGTCGCTTGTTGTTCTCTGCTGTGTGTAAATCAAATATTCTTTATCCATGTAATTTCAAATTTAGATCATCAACCAGCTTGAGGTTAACAATTTAAAATGGCTCCTCTGACCCTGTACTGCACAGCTTCTTACACATGGAAAAGTCCCTGCAAGGTAACACTGTTGGGCGAAGTTTGCTTCTCAAATGGAAATCCCAAACAAGTGCCACTGATAACTTATCGATGTGTCAGAACTGCTCACTTGGCTAATAAAGGGCAAACCTATGAAATCTGAAGGTCAATGAAGTTTATGATCATTGTGTGTGCAAAGGAGGACGTATTGTTGTACTTCAGTACCAAGAATGCTCAAGTGTGAACTTAGAGTTTGTACTTGTCAAAAGTGAATCATTTTAACTCATGTGGACATTGGTACTGGTTAGATGACCACGTTTACCCATTTTAACTAATCTGGTAATTAGCAAATTGGGTAATTTCTCGTATAAATGTTTTGAGTGCATTTTTACAGAGTGAGATTCAAACCAAGCCTAGTGATACTGGTTGAGTTCCTTTATCTATTGACTGATGAGCTAGTTGGGAACTTTTACGCCACCGCTGCCAGCATCTCGCACTGGGCACACGACAGGTGAACACAGGAGAGAATTGGAGCGCTCTGTTAAACACATGTTAAATGGAGGACATGGCACGGATCGAGTCAAACTCAAAGATTGACATGATCCAAATTCCGCAACTTTCTACCTTGATTGAATTGTAGGTATTTTACAGTAACGAGTGGACTTACGAGTGCTGACCGCCCCGGTCCTCAGTGCAGCTGACAGCCCGCTGTCTGGCCTGAAAAAACGCCACCTAAATTCTAAACTCAGAAATATTCTGAAAGTTAGATAGGATGTAACAAGGGCTGCAGCAGTTCGTCAATAGAAATCCACAATGACTGAGGAATATCCTTGTTGCCTCTGTCTTTGCTGCGAGTTGCACATGTCCACAATGTGCAGCAGCTGTAGAATTTAAGGTGACAGAGCTCTTGGATCATCTGAGTGCTCTGAGATATTTGTGAAAAAAGTGAAGAGTCTGCCAGTAGACTGACCAAATATCTTTTTCTTCACACACGTAACCATTACTTGTCTTATCACCAGTAAAGTAAATTTGATTATTATTATTAAGTATTTTTGCAAAAGAATAACTGTTGTTACTCTGATTTTTAACCATGTTGTGCGTGTAAAAGTAAATTGTAAAACCTTAAGCTCAGTCAAAAACACGTAGTAAATATATGCCGATTTATTGTTTCATTAGCCAGTAAATAGTCCACCGTCTAAACGGAGGTTTGTTGCACCCCCAGATCTCCCTTTGATTGCTTTCCAAGGTTCCCTCGGGGCAATGAACATTTCTTGCAGCATTACAGTTGAAGAAAAAGAAGAGACAGTTAGAATTACAGACTCGATTAGATGTTTACACATTAGGTAGTCCCATCATGCACAATGTCCAGAGTTTGTTTGCTCTTGCTCTCTTCAGCCCTCCTGTGACAACCCCCCACCCCCACCCCCCCACCCACCCCCTGCCCTCCTCCACCAGACTGGGATCTGTACGGTCTGATAGCATTGGGGACAAGAGTCTCTCACCCTGGAAGTCAAAATGTTATTTTTCTGACAACGCAATGTTGTGACAAGAGAACACAAGTCCGGACGAGTCTGCAGATTTTGAAAAGGCAGATGTCTTATACTTTGGTGTCAAACAGAGCACAGATGTGTCCTCCAGCCTCCTCTGACAGCCGGGTGCATGTAAACGCAGCAGTGTGCTATTAGTTGCTGCGAGTCTTTGTGTACTTCTGCAGGTCGTTGGTGAATGTGGAGCCGCTTCTGTTAGAAGGAGACCTCTTGCTGCTCAACACACTCAGAATGGTTTTTATTTGTGGGAAGTGTGAAATGTTCTGAGGAGAGGCGTGCTGCTGTAATGGAGGCCCAATGTGGCCCAACATTGTCTTGCTGAAATACAAAGGCTTCCTCTAAAAGAGAGGCTCTCTGGCTGAGAGCACCAACTTGCTCCTCTGAAATCCCAGACATTTTAACACTGATAATTCTGAAATGAGTATTTTCTACATATATTTTTCTATTATTTGTGGAGGCAGTCTCCATTCTGAGTAATGTTTCAGTTGCTTTCTGTAAAGGTAAAATGTCTGGTCTCTCTGTGGCAAAATAATCCGTCCGACAGTGTCATCACACCGGTCAACGCTACAAGTTTCACAGACCCTCTTCCCAGGATCTTAGTCAAAGAAACAGCTGACAACTTGCTGCAGCCTTTCTAGGAGGGGGTCAAACTTATTTTTGTTTGGCAAAATTCCATTTCCAATAGGCCTGACCGATGACGCCATACGATGTACACCTTAAACTGGTGACAGCAAGTTACCCTTCTAATAAAGAGCAAATAAAGCATTCTGAACTCATTAAGATTTGACACTTTTACTCTTCTCCCTCATAGGAAATTAGCTAGCTTGAACTCACCTTCTGATCGAGGGTATTGCTGCCATCTGCTGTCTCAAGCAGGACTTGGACTACATATTTGACACTCCTTCTTTAGAGTGATGTGGCACCTGTAATACAAAGTCAGATATCGGTCTAGTACCATTCGTTACCTCATTATTGTCCCCTCCCTCTACAAAGAATGTAGTTGACTTTTCATTCAAATGTGTTGCCACAATAAAGTATGCCCAACTCCTGACCAGCTCTGGAGTAAGTTTACTCTGCAGGTATAAAAGGACGCTGACTGACCAATCGGATATCTCATAAAATGGAAAGTTAGCCCCGACCAAGCGCCTCTTTTCTCTAATGACGCAAAGCGCTGACACAGACTGCGACTGCATGCTGCCGTCTTGCTTAACTCGTTGCCACCAAGGCTTCAACTGGAGCTGCCTACCTGAATTGTGCAACTATTGAATGTATTCATTCTCCATGAATGTTTTTCCCAACAATTATTTCACATTTTTTTCTTTCCCCTCGACCTGGAGACAGTCCTTCCAGCGGATCCTTGGTCATCCTCGAGGTCGCCTCCCAGCAACCAGGAGGCCCAAACCACCGCAGGAGCCACTTCCTGTACACCCCCAAACAGGACAAATGACCATCAGAGACTGGTGTGTTGAGGTTTGGGTGGTGGTGAAAAGCCGGAAAGATCCATTCTTAAGAAATGTTTGCTGGCTGTAATCAGGCAGATACCTGAGTTGTGCAACCATTGAATGTATTCGTTCAATGAATGTTTTCCCCAACAATTATTTACTTATTTTTTTGTTTTGTTCTGGCTGCCTCTTTCTTTGTAACCAGACTACTTATTCTTCTCTACTCCTTCCTCTCGCCTTCGTGTTTTACATCTCTCTCATCTCTACCTGTGCTTTGTCCGACCCGCGCTAACCTCGGTGTCTCTCGCCGCTCCACCTCGACTGAATAGCTCTGCGGTGCGTTTGTTTACCGTGGGAAGTGAGCAACTCCTCATTTCCATTCCACGTCTCACTCAGTGGGTCGCTTCAGAGCGCGCCGTCCGCTTCCCCGCGCTGTGACTGACAGCTCCGAGACGCCTCGCAATGACTCCTCTGCCTCTGTCATGTTTCGTCTCCTCCTCTGTCTCCTCTCCCGCTCCCTTTGATGCTCTTTGTCTTCCCAGCATACATGTATGCCTTCTCTTAACCCTACTCCAGCACCCCCCCTCCCCCCCAGGGACCTCTAGGAAACTAAAGCAGCGCTCCAACGGGAAAGCTAGCTGGAGAAGGAAAACGTATATAAATATCAATCAATTCTGTTTCCCTTTCTTCTTCCGCCTCCGTCAGGTTTTGCTGCAAAGGAGTCAGGGAGCCACAGCTGAAGCCCCCAGCAGATTGACAGCTCCGCAGCCTATTATGTCAACTTTCGGTAAGCCGTCACATCTCTGTGACCTTCTGTCTCCAGACAGAAATCCACTGAAAGCGTCAGACCTCCGCCCCTCCACAAACAGAAAATTGTTGTGAGGAGCCTTGAAACCTGTATGGCAACTGTGTTGCTTTTATTTATTGTTATTTTTTGTGGTTTACATAATTCTGTTTACACACAAGGAAGAGTGAGGTTACATAAAAACATTGTCAACCTCTAAAGTTATGCCAAGACATTTTGTATCATGGTTTGAGTCCTTTCATTCCTCTTTTTGACTGTTGTTGGGCTGTGTATTGTCAAAATGTCTTCTCAAGAGGTTTAAAAGCATAAAAGAAGTTACAGGTTTAGATAACAATGACTATGATGGGTTAAATACAAAGACATGTTTTCCAATAAATATTAATAACATAAATAAGCACGACCTCTGGTCATCCTTTCATAATAAAAGCTTTGAGCTGTACTTGCTCGTGCGACTGACTAACACTGTGTTCGGATCTGTGGACAAATAGCTTTTACTCGATGAAACATTCAAGCAATAATCTGAATTAACCTGAGTTTGTTTTATAGGTTCCATTAACCTGAATCCCCCCCTCTCATTTCAGTCGTTTTGCTGAGCCGAGTGTGGGGATCGCCCTGCAGAGGAATCTGTTCAATTCAGTACCACACAGGGAATCTCAGCATTGACTCAGGCCTCAATTATATGCAGTCGTCAGAAGGGGAAGCCCTCCACGGCACACGGTGGGTCCGTCGGAATGGGAGCAGCTGCCGATTCCATCCCAAGAACCGTGTCATCGGTTCAGAAATGACGTCATTACAGACCCAGTATGTGTGTCTGCAGCATTTCACCTCAGACGTCTTCGAAGAACTAAAGAGGTCAGCGCGCGCACACACACTCACACAAATACGCACTCACACACTGCGGCAGTGGAAGTTGCAGCTTGTGCCTCTGCAGCACCGCGGTGCAGTTTATCATGCAGGTCAGCCTCAGGATTAATGTTTTCATCTGAGCCTCTGATAAAGGCCTATTGATTGGGCTTAATCACACTCTCAATATGAGAAATCCACTGTGAAACATTAAATGTCCCACTGAACTATTGATCTTTGCTTTGGGTCAAAAGCAGCCAGGTTTGGAGAGCAGAGTCAACCAGCACAGAACACTCCAGGTGAACAACAGCCATTGGCTTGGCACCTCGTTTTCAGGAAGAGGACGCAATTTATGCTTTGTTTCTGCGAGGTCGACCGAATGTGATGAGTCCTAATTTCCCAAAGGAATGTTCGCTGTCAATGTCTCTCCTGTTACCTTCACTAACATGACTCATTATGCAATCCCTGAAGAGTCTTGTGCATTGTTTTTGTTGGTATTATTAAAATAAACATGCAGTGAGCATTGTGTGTAGTTAGTGATTAATCATCATTAGTTGTATTTTATTCACACATCCATAAATTAAAACTTTTTCTGTGTTTTCTATATAGAACTCAGCTCTTTCAAGG
The DNA here is from genome assembly GCA_032274725.1 of Malacoctenus triangulatus. NCBI lineage: Eukaryota > Metazoa > Chordata > Actinopteri > Blenniiformes > Labrisomidae > Malacoctenus > Malacoctenus triangulatus. The sequence goes on from JAUESE010000062.1 coordinate 338,246, forward strand.
GTGTGTAAGATAGTGGCTACATACTTAATACTTCATAGATTTACATGCTTCATAGTGACACGGCGCCATCTATGGGGGGGGAGGGGGCAAGGTCAAATGTAGGAAATTTGAATTTCTCTCTGGCCTGCTTACTCAGACAGGACGAGAAGTCTGACTCGACTGACTGCTTGACCGGTGGTCCACAAGCGATCGCTTGTGTGTTTTGCATGCAGCAGAGCACTAATTTACACTTTCGTAAAATTCACAATCTGACATTTTCCATCCATCATGCAGAACAGCAGCGTTTCATCCATCACAATTGCTGTTTGGGTGTAAAACAAAAGTCTGATTAAAATACATTATTTGCTTTAAACGTCCCATGTGGGGGCTGTGAGATGTCCCCCTCCTGAAGCAAAATATATGTGTTTTTTTGGGGAGGGGAGCATTTAAATTCCAATTCTGAGGCTACAAAAACCAAACATTTCAGTCGACAATGAATATAGACACACATAGAAGACTAATGCTATATGCTATGTACATACAATAAAACACGCGCACAGGCACACACAGGAACACACACACACGCACACGCACACACACACACACACACACACACACACACACACACACACACCTTTGAGCAGCATCCTCAGTCAACTGTCAGCCAC
>JAUESE010000062.1:353751-372381 GCA_032274725.1 Malacoctenus triangulatus
GTTCTATCAAAACTTGGGAAGTGCGACAAAAGCAGCAGGAGTCGAGGCAAAGCCTTCTCAGACCCAGCCGTTCACTTGGGTTGCAGCTGTCTGGATTTAGCTCCGTGTATTTAGCTCACCTCCCGCGCTATATGTGGGATTTATAGCCCCCTCTCACACACTTTCAATTAGAAAAGGCTAACGAGCAAAACACTTGTTCCTGAACGCGAGCGGGGCGGAGGCTCCCGAAACAACTGCGAGCCGTCGTGCGTCTGCGGCTTATATAAAAAGACTCGGCTTTGTGGTGGGCGGCGAGGCGTTCGAGTCGCGTGGTTCACAAGTGTTTTATTTCGCGTGTCCGTGTGGCTTTCTTACCCCCCCCCCCTCTCCCGGTTAGTGAGCCATAAAAAAATTGGGGGTTCATTACAGCACAGCTCAACGGATGATGCCGGCCCCTGCGTTTCCACGGCAGCCACTGCAGGAGGCCCCAATTTGGCTCCAAAGGTCGTCGCTTGAAATCAGTGCTGTGGCGAAGCCCGGCCTGCAAATACACCCCCCCCCCTCACTCCAAAGACTTCTTTTCCCAGCGAATCAGCTCCCGCAAAACCAGGGGCGAATTACAAGTCGGCTTTGGCGCGCTCCTCCTCCCTGACGGCGCCGCGCGGTTGCCAGAACCCGCAGTGTTACGGCTCTGATCGTGTGTAATGCGCGGGATCGTGTTTACATGCTGTTCTGAATAATAGATAATGCCCCTCTTAAGGTCTGGGGGGGGGGGGGGGGGGTAAGCTGCTGAAATGCATCTTAGGCATGTAGGCAGGGAGTACGGTCGCTGTGGCTGTGGCCGAGTGTGTGTGGCGAAGCGCCCACCGGTGCGTGGAGTTGTGGTGTGGTGTTGGAAGCTGTTTCACCGGTCAGTGTGAGACGCTTCGGCACTAAAGCCACGTTGGGGGTCAGTCATGATGCTGCAGAGCTTGGGGATTCTCTCGGTTCAAGCTGTGTGTGTGGAAAGGGTTAATGACAAGTTGAGTGTACATTAATGTACATGTTGCCTTTCATTTCATGCATCAAGTTGAAGGAAACGTGAGAAGTGTTGAAAAATGTCAGAATGTCAAGAATAACAGCTACATTTAGGCTTTAAATTTGGACTGAAACTAAAGGCGTGTAAATTCTAACTTCAGGTTAAAATGTTGAGAATAAAGTCAGACTGTCAGGGATAATGTTAGGATGTTAAGAATAAATCCAAATGAATTAATACTATGTGTTTAGTAATGTGTAAAAAGTTAAAATCTTCAGAAAATTAGAAAATTAAGTCCATATTAAATCTAAATATTAAAAACGGACAAAAACATAAACTTTGGGATGGTTTGTCAGTAAATTGTAGAAAAAAATAACCTTAATCCAATAATGACACTGAAATATTTAGAATTGACGTCACGATCTTTAGGTTCCAATTAAAATGTATTTCAAATGTTACTTTTGGAGAATGATGCTAAAATGTTCAAGAATAGTTCGTTGAAATGTTGCAACTCGCATTATTTTAAGAGAAAAAAAATCACCAGGATGACAAGATGACAAAAAATAAATAAACCAACAGTGTGAAATGTTTGAAATGAGGTTTGAAAGGTTCAAACAACTTCTTCCAAAAATAATCAGGAAATTGTTGGGAATATTTCTCTTTTTTTTCCTGTGTGCGTTTTTTTTCCCAGCATGCACTGTGTTCTTGTCAGCGAGTGCGTGTGGAGGTGTCGCGTCAGAGCCCCTCCCCTCCGCGCCTCACGCCGACATGACGCTGGGCGACTTAATGTGACACGGAACTGATGATGTTTTGGAAACACCTTCAACGGTGTGACCCCGCCCAGCGGCTTCAATGCTCGTTTGTGTTGTCCTGCGGGGTCGCCACGGGAACACCCCCCTCACCCCACCCCTCCTCCTCCTCCTCCTCCCTACCTCCACCTCAGCCCCCCCCTCCCCTGGCGGCCTTGCTGTCACATCTGGCGTAAAAGTTCTGCGGCTGATCGGTGCTGACGCGTGTTGTGCCGTGCGTGGCCAGCACGCCGACGGCTCACGCTAACGCACTTCGCATGCGCCCGTGAGGGGGGGGGGCGCACACGCGGAGGTCACGCGGAGGTCGGGGGGGGCCGGCGCAGCCCCAGCGTCCGGCGTGCACCGAGCATCCACGATTGGTTTAGGACTGCTGAAGGGCCTGCACGGAGGAGGGAGGGGTGGGGGGTGTAGGAGGACGAGCTGGCACAACACGCAAGGTCATGATGATGGTGTGTGTGTGTGTGGGGGGGGGGGGGATCTCAGGTTAGACGGATCCACGCCGGCTGAGTGTGCCAGGCTGCCGTGTTTCTGCTCATACTGACACAAAAGGAGGTCAGCAGTGATGGTCAGTCACATTTACGTGTGTGTTATTGTCTACTTGGAGCACATCCGTGTGTGTGTGTTTGTGTGTGTGTGTCTTGAACTTCAGTGACCCAAGTAAAGACATCCAGACCCTTCGGGGATGGAGCAGAAAGTCCTGCTGAGAGCCATTAAAAGCATAAATCATGTGGGCCTCGTGATGCATCGCTCCCTGAAATCACTGCTTCACTTTTTCTCCGTTTTTCTTTTCACCTTTATTTCCCCCTTTTTTTCTTGAACCACATTGTGGCCCCCGACTGCGTCCACACGCTCCAGCTTCACTCCTGGACTCGTGTTTCTCACATTACCACATGTTATTGTTAAACAGGATGTAACAGCCCAGTGCCGCCAAATTTAACGCCAAAGGCTGTCGGTCACCCTCGCTCACCTCTGATTGGACGAAATGTGATACACACACTCTCACCTGCACATTCAGGCAGGAGGCCCAATACATTTTTTTTGTTTGATTACACAACTCTAACTCCCCACAGGAGGCTATTTCCATGCTTTTAATTTGAAATGTGTAGTATTCTGCAGCTTTCACTCCAGTGCTGTTTACATGATTTGAATTAATCTGTATTCAATATGATAAGAAAGTTTTCTTTTTTATTCCTTTATTTTGTGATCTCCCGCCAATTGCTCTCTGGCTCCCCCAACAGGAGGGATGCGGGACCCGCCCCTTTGGGAAATCTTTATAGTGAAAGAAAGAAAAGATAAAAAGTCAAATTTTAAATATACATTTTGAATCACAATCATGTGAAGCAGCAGAAATGCCCATTTAACACTTTGAAGTAGAACGGACTTTTGACAAATCAGACACAATTAAAGCGCTTCAAATCTCCCTCAAACGTCTCATTCCTACACGTTGAACAACCTATTCGTCGTGTCCTAAGCTTGTTTCAGCTCTAATCCACACACGTAGCGCTGTAAGTCGGTCTCACACAGGTTAGTTTTAATGCTGAACGCTGTGTTTTGCCGCAGCACATCTCAGCGTGAGTCCGAGCGCCTGTTTTTTTTTTGTTTTGTTTTGTTTTGTTTTTCTTCCCGACGGCGTGTTGCGTTCAGGCTCCGTCACGGAGGGGAAGAGAGACGAGTGCGCTTTGCCGTGAAAGCAGCCGCGCTTCGTGTCTTCAAAAAATCCCCTCAGCGGCAGCGTCGCTGCGAAAAAAAAAAACCCCAGACTTTATTTAGTTTGTTTATTTGTTTGTTGTTGCGTTTTTTTTTTGGATTCACATGTAATGAGAGAACGCGAGCCGCCGCCGCCTCCTCCTGTTCGTCAGAATCAAATGTTCCAGTCAAATTCCTCCATCCTCCACTGATTCTGTGTTTTTTTTTTTGACGTCTCCCTCTTCCCCTCCTCTCTCCTCCCTCCTCCCGCTGCATCTTTTTTTTTCATTGTGAACAGCTTACTGCAGTATCCTTAAAGTCCCCGCGTGTGTCCTGAGTTGTCCTCTGTTTTTTTTTTTTTTTTTTTTTTTACCCCCAGAGTGCATCCAACCTCTTAAGCAACCAGAGTCTGATTTTTGCTTGTGTGACTCACTTTTCCACTGGCGGCTAACATCGTTAGCTGTCGGGGCATCGCTGGCCTAAAGACGTTAGCGATGGTAGACAGGCTTGCGGTAGGTGGTTAATGCGGAGTCGGTGAGGAGGCCGATTTGCTTAACAGCCCGGCTGTCAGCACAGTACAAAAGATGAGACAGTTGAGAGTCCCTGGTAGAAAAAAAACGCACCCCAGTCCCTGGGATAAATGTTGGCATTGTACTTTCTCTGCAACCCACAGATGCATTGTGGGTTCACATGTCTGAGGCCAATTATACACTCATCTGCATTTTCTCACCACAAACTTTGAAACACAACTTAAATTGTCGAGGTAAGATATATTATGGGAAGGATTGTGAGCTGGCTGCAGTTAAAGAAACAAAACGAAGTGATCAAAAAGAAAAAGAATAGCCATAACTCAATCAGGGATAAATCTTTCACCAGGTTAAGGAAAAGACTTTTAGTCCAATTTAGGTACTTTGAACAATGAATGGTTAAGTCTGGGGAGTGGTCAATTATGTTTCATATATGAGCAATAATTTTGCCAAAGATTTAGTTTCAATTAAGTTTCACAACTACTTGGCTGAGGAGAGAACAACATCATGGGTTGGATAAAAATCATGTACCATTGTGTTAGCATCTTTAATGACTTGCAAAGGGATAGAAAATGATGTATATCAAGGGTGACACCATGCTTTCTCAAATACTTCAAGTCGGCAAAACTCAATGGGAGTTAGGTATGATTTAGGAATCTTAAGGAAAGACTTCCCAGTCCGGGTTGTAAAATGGTCCATAAATCGGGTTGAAATGACAGCATTTTAAAAAGACAAGTCAATGCATGTGCTTGGTAATGGTTGAGAGCGAAAACAGCTGGGAAGATCATGAATATGGGTCGAAGTGGGATACCAAAAAACCCTGTACTTGTATTGTGTCTGCTGATTGAAGGCCTACAGGTGCATCTATCTGCTGCAGGGTGGAATCCAACGTCCAAATGTTGCACTCAGTGCAATCCTTCTTTTGCAAAGCCTACAATGCCAACACTTCTCTCAGCAGACTGGCTCAGGAGATCAGTGAGAGCACTAATAGAAAACTAGTAGCACTTTAAAAAGGAGGTAAAGAAGAGGCGACTCAGCTGCCAGGAGAGGCTTTTCCACTTGCTTCCCTTATGTACACATTCCCCACGCAAAAAGTCTCCCGACAACGATCAGTCTTGGCTAATGATGAATTCCGGACGAGGAGTGCATCGTGGGCTTTGACCTGCCCTCTCTCCTGGCGCACCCTCTCATCCACATGCTCTCACCCACACTTCCGCAGCGTTCCACCCACAGTGATCCGTCTGTGCTTGGTCTCGACCTGTGTTTGTCATGTATTGGCATTCATTCTTAAAGAGCTCCGGGGAGAGAATCCACGCTCCCACCACACCTCTGTTTTTCAATGGGCGCCCGCTCTCGTTACTTGGTAAGCACACTTCCCTGGTAACGTAAAGGTAAATGGGCAATGGAATAAACAGTGCAGGTAATTACTTCTATACGGTATGGTGGTCCAATAGGTAAAATAGCAAAGAACATTAATCTCAACTGAATGTACAATGAGTTTGATTGATACAGTGTAATGTGATTTAACCACTATCAAAAAGTAGTACCAACACACAGAGTACAAAACTAGTCCCTATATGCCCAGCTCCACTCAAGCTATATTATGTATGCAAGAAAGTTTTACCGTATCCCCAACACTTGTTTAATTTCTGCGCCCCAAACCCGGCCCCCGGCCCGGCCCACCCCACCCCCCAAAGTCCCCGGTATCTGCAACCTGGAACGGCACTTCCCATGGTCCTGCAAGGGGTGTGTGTATTTTCCCAGAAATCCAATCAGGAAAAAAAAAAAAAGAAAAAAGAAGGTGTCTGAAATTTTTCCTCCGTTGCGAGGGAGAGAGAGAGAGAGAGAGGGTGAAAATTATTCTTAATAATGACATAATCAGCAGAGCAGCCATCAAGCAGATAAATTGTCATGCGCATCGTGCTAAAATATCCAATTCTCCTGTTGTCCCCACGGCTCTCTGTGTTGAAGTTGGAACCGCCAGAAAGCTCGCAAGGTGGATCCCCCCTCCCTGCTCTCCGCTGGTTCGGTCCTTTTGTTTTTTTTGTCTTTTTTTTTTTTTTTTTGACTGGCAGGTTTGCAGTACGGATGCCCCCTCCCAAGAAGAGAGGGGGGCTTAAACAGCCTTGGTGCTTAGTGTACAGATCTAGATATGTAAATAGGTTCTATACAATAAAATTGTTCCCAATCCTCAAAAATAAATGGATGAAAAGTATTTGCAAGATATTCGTGTTATTTTTTTTCTCCTCAAAATGGTTCTGTTGTGCATACAGGGTTTCTTGAAGTTTCCGATCCTCCCTCGTCTCCTCGTCGCAAGAGGGTTTTTTTCTTTTTCTTTTGCCGTATCATACATGGCCTCCATTCGCGATGTGAAGACGTGTCCAAATTGGTTCGGCGACATCCGCTTTGTGCCCCACGAACGGCGTAATCCGCGGAGCGATGCCGAGGGAAAACAATGTGTTTCCTTTCGTTCACAAAGCGCTCCCCTCTTCCCACCTCGGAGGCGTGTCTGATGCTCTGTTCTGCTTCCAGATAATACTGTCAAGCAGTCGTTTGTCAAAGGATCCCGAAGGCCATATCTGTCACTAGAAAGAAAAAGTCTTTTACTGTACCTTGTTTTGCTGCAATATCAGAACAAAAAACAATATTAATAAAAAAAAAAAACATCCTCCTTTTTGTTTTAGCTCTTGAGGCTGTTTTTCTCCAACTCATATGTGTAATTTTTTTCTTCTTGTCTTTTATTTTTGTACAAAAACATAATTATTCTTTATTTTAATCCTCTCATCTGAACCGTCGGAAAAAACCCTTGACTATAATTCCTCAGGTATGAACATGGTGTTGTACAATCCCAGTGTAATTCCATTGGTATCTGGCAACTCCGGGCTGGCGTTTCCTGACATGTATCTGTGGTTCGTCAGCAGGGCGGCCTCGAGTCTCTGCACCGGCAGCGGCATTCAGCTCGTCGCCTCAGCCTCCAGAGTCCTTGCCTGCATGGGTTTCGTCCGCAGGGCTATACCCGGGTGGTGGAGTGTGAGTGCGGGTGCGCGTGGGGCAAGGTGTTGTTCTGCCCGCTGCTGGGGAAAGTGTTGAAAGAGTGGAGCGAGGTGAGGCCCCCCATGGTGCTCGGGATCATGGTTATGGTGTTCGGCGTCATGAGCGGGATGTCGTCCGGCGAGCGACGCATGGCCAGAGTGTAGTCGGGCGGGCAGGCAGTCCTCAGCACCACGTCGTGCGGGTGCAGAGAGTCGCCCACCCCTCTGCAGTCCCGGTCGAGGTCCGAGTGCTGCTTCATCTGCAGGGACATGATCTCCTCCTCCTGCGTGTGGGCCAGGTCGTTGGCGGCGCTCCGCTGGGGGCTGCAACGCCGGTGGACGTCGTGCCGGCGCTTGTCCTTTTTGTAGTAGAGCGCGGCGAAGGCCAGGATGTTGAGGAAAAGCAGGGAGGCCCCCACAGCGATGGTCACCGACAGCTCGGTGGAGTAGTCGCGCTGGTCCACCAGGTAAGGCTGGTTTTGGCTGTCCTGGGTCTCGGTGGGGAACGGAGTCGGGTTGGGGCGCTTGGTCACCAAAACTTTGGGCTTCGGTGTGCGGTTAGTCACTTCCGGTGGAGGAATCTGAGGACAGGAAGAGAAGTCTTATGTAGATTTCCAAAAAAGTGTCGGAGGTCGTACACAAAATATCAATATCAGTTCATGGTCCTGTCACACCCTGACAGTTTGGCCAGCATTCACTGACGGATCACAACTTGCTAACAATGTTGGCGTTTGATGAATTGATGTCATTTATCTCAATTATGGACATATACATACCATCTGCAGAATACACCCAGCAAATACAAAATTTATCACGAACTCATAGAGAACACTTCAACAAATTATAGATGACTCATACCAATGAATGCTTTATTTCTTTTTAGCATTTAAAATGTATGCCCAATGAAAATGTATTTTCTTTTAACGATCAAGTGTTGTGGACTTGTCCCCCTAGTGGTGGGTGTGGACATGAGCGCATCACCCACACACATGCTGGGGTGTTTTATTTTTCAGTTCCTTGAATGCTGCCAATAGTGGTAAGTTTGGCAATGCTCAACAGCATCTCGACATATTTACACTTATGAGAAACTTTTAGGTTGAGGTGTGTGAACGTGTCAACGATCAAATAACAGCGCCGACGTGTGCCAGATGTATGAGTTTGCTGGCATGAACAAAGTTTTAGATTTGATAGAATCTTTCTTTCTTTCGTCCTCTCATGCCTTTGACTCATTAGATGTCTGTTGGTTCAAATGCTAACAAGATTTAACTTGTTTAACTTGAACTTATAAAGTTCTCCCTGAACTTTATAGGTTTTGTGCCGCAACATGATTTGATCTACATGTATGGGAGAAACAGAGAAACCAGACAGCTCACATAATATTTCCTACTTGGTCATTATCGAATGCAACGATTTAACATTCCTGAGCCTCTGGAAAGTTACTTCTCGCTGTTTAAGCACTGACAATTCTCAAAAAAAGTTTGATGTTATTTAGCAATTGAATTACTTTCACTCATGAACCCCTCCAAATGTTTAAACTTTGATTCTTGAAAAGCATGAAAAAAACCTCTCTGAGAGCTTCCATCAAACATTGTCGAGACTAAAAGGGGTTTTGAAAGTCCTCTCAAAGACTTCAGGTATCGACTTGCCCACAGTGAGATGGACTGTTAAAAATGGAAGCTATTTAGTCCCGCTGCTACGCTCTGTGAAAGCAGACTTCCAGCCAGGTTGACTCCAAGCGGATGACTCACGGGGTGAGCAGTGAGGTGAAGAAAAGCCGAGAGGAACAGCTTAAGATTCCACATCTCTGCCAAGAAGAGAAGGTGCATGTGGCAGGTTGCTGGTGCCAGTAAATTATGCGCAGAACGTGATAATATGACAGAAAAAAAATAATCAAAACAAACAATCTGTAATGTTTGTCAAAAGTGCAATTTGACGCTTCACCAGACTGTATAAATTTATTGTAATCGTGGGAATCACAAGCAAATCAGATCCCATTTTATGAGTAATTCATATTAAAGAAAACAAAATTTGAAAAGGTTCATTAGGCTAAAATTATTCTTCATACTAATACGTAAACATTTTTGATTAAAAAGTACTTCAAGTTGTGAAACATTAATTATGAGGTACAAATTATTATTCTTTCAATTCCACCTGACAAAAGGTCAAAAGCTGGATTGTGAAAGGCCAAAAACTAGTAATTTCTTCCATTTCAAACTCATTTTAAATGTTGAATGTTTTTTTGTTTGTTTTGTTTTGCTTGATTAAGTGAGATCGAACCCTAAATCCTCAGGTCTATTTAGTGTGAATTGAGATGTACTGTCATGGTAATTTTCCCCTTATACTGACCCAAGCACATGCAGCCATGTACCTCAATCCCATTTACATTGTCCTCCTGATTCATTTATGATATGCTTAAATTACCTTTGCTGCCTACAGAGGCAGTCAACCACTGCATGTCGCCAAGCTGTTTCCCTCCCTAAAAGCTGGACGAAAATCCAGTACGGACTGAAGGGTTGTGTATTCAACCTGGATAAGAAGCCTGCAAGCCAGATGATTTGTGTAGTTTTGCTCTCTCCAAACAGAGAACTTGAGTTATACGAAATATATATTTAAGATATATATTTAAGATTATATTTGTGGCAAAAACAAACAAGAAAAAAAACTAATATTGAGTGGTAACAGAAAAGATGCTCCACCTCTATGCTGCCTAACCAGCAGCATATTTCAAAGTATTCTCAATCATTCAAATCCACCAGTTCCTAAATTGCAGCTCAACATTTTTTGGGGAAACATTCTACTGTATAAAAAAAGGAGCAACAAAATGATTTTCCTTTCACGTGTTTTTTTTTAACAGTATTAAACTGCATTAGAAATTGCTAATAAGACCCTGATATAGAGTTTGTGAAAAAAGGACCTCAGATATTGACTGAGTCTGTTTCAAGCTGCCATTTTTTTCTGGAAGCTTGAGCTTGTCTTGTAGAACTGTTTGGCAAGTTTTAAATACATCGTGTCTGACTGCATGCAGCAGGTCATCAGAGACCCCCCCGAGGAGCCGGAGTCTTCTATCACCGGGTCAACAAAACCATCCCAACCTCTCACTTTGAACACCCGTGATTAAGTTGCTCGGACATGCTCAGAAAAACCTTTGTGACCTTTGGTTGTTAATTTTGAGTAGCGCGATGATGTGATGCAGTGGGTGATTTAGCACCAACCTTGGTGGTGGTGGGGATGAGCTGCGTGACCTCATTGAGGCTGTGTAGGTGGGGGACGAGCTCCAACCACAAGTTGACCTGTGGGAGAGGACATAAAAGTACTTATGAAGTGAAGAACAGCTCACACATTGATTCCGATTTTGTTTTTTTGCTGTGAGAAATAGTTGGTGCTGTCGTCCAAAAACAGAAAAGATGTAAAACATGAGCATAGATCTCTGGCAGTGTGATCAAACAAGAGGGCAGGGGCACAACAAATAACAGAGAAAAATCACTATTTTAGCTGATATTGTGTACGCACAAACAAGTGTTGTGTGTGCCCCCTTCCTTTGTATGTGGAATTTAAAATATTGCGAGTTGAAGCATCTCGAGGTTCGAGGTCAGTACCTTGTTGGCACGGTAATGCTCTTTGACTCTGGGTTTGAGGCCGATGTGCAGGTACAGCTGGTCCTTCTGGTTGTAGCGCGTCCATGCCACTTCTTCGAAGCGGTTGGGCTTGGTGTGGATGAACTTGGTGTCCTGTGGCACTGGCTGGTTTGGGTCCCTGCGGAGGGGAGGAAATGAAGATTCAGACCTCGGGGTGCTGCGATTGGCCGAAACTGGCCCGTTCAATGAACAGGAGCCCAGGACGAAACGTCCGGGATGAACTCGAACTAAATGCAGCGTGGACCTTTTGGGGAAGCAACCATCTTGTTAATAAAATTTTAATTTTGACCTAAGTGTGGCATCCACCTCGGGCTAATCGGTATAATTATGGTAATGCTGAGATGCAGTGGTGAAACGCGGCCCCCCTAGGTTTCATCAAACTTTAATCAGCAGCGTCTCAGGTGTCACACCTGATACAATCCCTCCCAAAGAAGGTCAAAAGTGTGATTATTGCTCACAGATGATTCCTTTTCTAAGGCTTATGATTGAAGCAGAAGGTCATTAAATAGCTAATTCCCTTCCAAAGTTTTCCTTCATTTAGAGTTATATTCAAATGCTGAAAAAAAATTTGCATGTCACTCTTCTTAAACTATGGACTCCTGCTTGGAAGTGAACCTATTTATATGTAATTTATACATGAGAAGAAGCTTCTTGCCCGGGACAGTGCTTGGGTAAAGATGCATCTTAACTGTGCTGCTATTTTTCACAAGGCGTCTGCGTTGGAGGTGGCATTAAACCAAGCTTTAATGTTATGTGCCGTCTACTTTTTTTCGGCAAACATTAGAATTAAGAAATAATAAGAGAAAGCTCAAGCTCATTGCGAATGCAGGCCAGCAAACCGAATGAATATCCCTCTCTTGATCAGCTGAAATAGAGGCACTTGCAGCAAAGGGATCCCGGCCTAAATAGACCCACTTGCACTTAATCTGAGCGGAACAGAGCCCAGCCATGTGAGCTATGGAAGCCCATTCAGAGCTACTGAGCGCCCCATTGTCTGGGAGCGGCATATGGAGCCAGCCAGACCTCATCAGGAACACGCTTAACCATTCAAATTGGCGGCATAAATCTCCCAGGTACCCGGCATTCCACGTCAATTTGGGGTTATATATGTAGATCATTAGTGCCTTTCTGTTCCCCTCAGGCCTACTGGGCAGTGCACAGAAACAGCCAATGTCCCCCCCATTATGCTCCAGAAAAACAATTACCGCCATGACTCTTCGCTGGAAGGCAACAAGAGGCAGAGGAGGAGAGGAAAAGAAGGGTTTTAATTTTGTCACATCGAGAATGACACTCTTCAGGCGAAGGTCATTAATTAATAATGTATTTGGTCATATGTAGGGAGGGAGCTGCTAAGAATACCAATTACACAATACAGTCCATAAAACCAGAGAGCATTATTCACAAGTTGTGGCCCTCAATCGTGGCTTTTATACTGAGGAAACACAATTACAATAGAATTGTAATTTAGCTCCCACTGCCGCGGTGCGTGTCGAGATCAAGATCAGCCATGGGACCTTTTCATGAAACTACATGATATTTTATCGAGAGCCTCTTATTCGTAATGGATCCGCTCGATTGTCTATTGCAGGTCGTTCGTTGAATTAAAGGAATCGAGCAAACGCCCACTCCGAACGGTGATTTTCACAAAGTGGATTAGCATGTTCCCGTGTCATCAGTGTCGCTCTGATTATTGCCTAATTTTTCCTGCTTCCAGCACATTATCCTCCAGGACTGACTGCTCATTTGGCGCTAAGTACACCACACCTCTTTGTGCTGTGCAATTGGGCCTAATATTTGGCCAATTTGTCAGAGAATTCGATTCCAGGTGCTGCGAGCAGGAGGATGGAGGCCCAAACCTCTCCCACAGCATGCAGTATTTGCTGCTACAAGTGGTCTCATGTAAAGAATATGACAAAAGTCATCCTTGAGACTTTGCTACATTTTGGTGTGTTCGGCACAGTCAGTGATTCCCGGTCCACCCATTGAGACTTTCAGTGCTGCGCATGCTAATTTGGAATATCTTGGACAGACATCAACAGCACAGACTCCGTGTTGAAATCCCTAAACTGTTTTTTGCTTTGCCTCTTGGTCTCCTCTACGTGGAGGTTTTCCAGGCATGCCTCTTCAGGAGGAGACTGAAAGGAGAACAAAGGTCACACAGGGGCAGCTGTGGGTCCCCCCAGTATCCCGTGGAGGATCTGATCACTCTTTGTATAATATTGTAGAGAGGAATGGACGAGGCCACTGCGCTGAGTTAGGGTGTAGGACCTTGAGATGGCTGGCTGGCATTCTTGCAAATACAGGAATTGGCCAGCATAGGTGGTTATTGGTACACCACTGCAGGCCATGAGTGGTATGTCATGTGCTTCTTTTGCACTCCATGTGTCACGTGTCATTTCGAAACATGTGGACAGACTTTTTTGGTCCTCGGTGTACTTATTTGGTTCCCTGCAAATGCTGCGAGCGACTGGCCACCTCACCCTGTCTTGGCAAAGTTGGTCCAGTAGGTCATGACCACGGCGCTGAGCATCACGTCGTTCTTGGAGAAGTTGCAGGGAAACAGCTCGGTGGGTCCGATCATCGGCAGGCCAAACACATACGGGATCTCGTCCCCGTGCGCCGCATCTGCCCACGGTGGAACCTAATGAGCAGCAGATGAATCGAATCACATCAGCATTATCATATTTGTGTGACAGATGCAGGACTCTAATAGGCAATACTTTTCTTGCCCAACGGATATTGTGATGATTCTCAGAGACACAGTTGAATTAAAAAAGGGCTGGAAGAAAGGGACTTTTTGTGGGTTTTTTTTAATAATATTATTTCACCTGCCATATCTGGCTCATTATTCAGTGCATTACAGGGAGAGACAAGATGGGAAATAAAGGGACTGTGCTGACAGAAGAAAATTGCTTTGTGATGAATTTAAAGTAAAATGTAGAGTGCAACTGGAGCCGCTTGGAAAAATAAAATCACAAAGCAGCGTGACAGATTGAAAACAAAATATTGGAATTTTAATCACAATTCCTTTGCAGGACTATACAATTATCAAGGGGTCTGGATAATAGAAATAAAGGGTCAGAAGGCTGGTGAAGAAAGAGGATGTTTCACTGGTATGACTGCAAACATGTATTAGGAGGATTCGCTGAGATGGCAGCAGACGGCTAGCTTTATCGCCTCGATCGCATCGGTCTCATAGCAATACTAGGAAATTCAGTGTATCTTTCTCTGCACGTTCAATTAATGAATTAAAAAGCGGAAATGCTTGCAATTCAACATTTAAAAAAATGCTGGCTTGCTCTGTTGGCATGGGCCAAATAGATGTTGACATGATTCATTGAAACTTAATTTGGCTTCATTTTGGTGCGAGGGTCCTTCATCAGGTTGGAGAAATTTCCTTGCCTAATCAGTGGAGGGGTTACTCACATTCATGGTCAAACTGTGTGACTTTCTGAAAATGTACTTCAGCCATTAGATTGTTTTAAGACTTCTGCTTGACTAACTTTTTGGTTTTTTTTGTTGCCTGTCAGATGACTTTGCTTTGTCACTGCAGATCAGTAAAACATTACATCGTCTGCATAGACAGTGATGTTATCAAGTCGGCTGACTATAGCAGGTAACAACAGAAACACAACTCAGTTGTTGAGCTGCCTTCATTTCTACACTCTGTGTTCAGGCTTTTGCAATAAAGTAAGACTAAATGTGTTCTACTTTAACTTGTTATTGTTTCTTGAGAATGGGTAGGTTCATAATTAGTGCAGAAAAAGTCTCAGCCTGAGTTTTTTCTACAAATTAGGATCAAGCATAGTGGTGCCTTTTCCTGATTTGGACAGGAGATATACGAATTTATCAACTACTGGGAGTTTCTTCCAAAACTTCCTCACATTTCTTTGTGTCTTTTGTTTTCACAGTGAGCACTCACTTCGCCCAAGTCTCACCTGCTCTGTCTGACAGTGATGGTAAAAGGCGTAGAAGTAGGTGGGGGATCCAAAACTGGAGTGCAAGTCTGCTGTGGCGACAGCCGGCGCCACCCACTGGTGGTCGGTGAAAAGCGCCAGCAGAGTTTTCCGCCGGGTCTCTGGATTGTGCCTGTCCGCCCAGTCGGTGTACATGAACTTGATGGTCTCTCTGAGGATGTCTTTACCCTCCGGGTAGCCATAGAGGTCGTCCACAAAGCTGGACACGGCGTAGTCAAAGTCATTGGCTTGGACGCCATTTTCGTTGTCCACGATGAGCTCCACAAATTTGAGGCCCTCGCCCTGGTTCACCCCCAGCATTATGTCGTAGTTGAGGAATTCACCTGGTTAAAGACAGCAAAGTTTTATTTTTATTTTTGAAATGGAAACCCAAAGTGAAAACACTGTTCGAAGATGCAGTGAAGCAAATGAGTCGAAACGGCACCTTGCTCCATCAGTATCTGGGGGTCATCGGGGATAACATCTCCATCAATAACAGGGCCAAAGGCTATGTGGTAGCGAGCCGGCTGGATGTCTTGATCCACCAGTTCCTTGTAATGTTTCCTCTGCAGGCACAGCACCAGCTCGACCGTGTCCTCCAGGTTACAGCCCACTTTCCGGGCCAGCATCCGAGCATACTTGGCAGGCTGAAAGCTGACGGCCCAGCTCGACAGAGCCGTGCCGCTCTGGGCGATGGCCCTCTGGAAGAGCCCTGGAGACAGACAGGAGGAGACCAGAAGAGGTGTCAGCGGAGGAGAGATAACTTCCACTGCCCACATGAATACAGCACTTACTTAGTCCGCCTGCAAATTGTTTCTATTTTCTTTTCCCCTCTTATGAAGCTTCTCACAACTGTCTGCTGCTTGTTTCTGACACTTTCACTGTGACGTATTTACTCTCTCACTATCTGTACGAACTCCAACTGTTTGTCACCGTCACTGTCCACCATCTTCTCACTTCTCAAACACACATCTGTCTTTACAGCGGCGGAGCAGCCTCCATGCATGATGGCGCCGCCATCATGTTTTACACTCTCTGGGCTTCAGTTGCTGGCCTGTAAACAAACACCTGTGTTATCTTTGGCTTCGAGTGCCCTCTCAAAGACAGCGCTGCATTTGCTGCTTTTTGTTTCCTTTTTTGAAGAGAGCCGTCCTCCTTGGCCTTGGTCATTCAAGTTTTCACATGTTTAGTGTTTGGCTCATGATACGCACTGCAGACAGCACTCGGCACTGTTCAACCAGGAGCTCTTTGAATGCTCTGCCTTTTGTCTACAACCTTTGCACACTTCTCACACTGAATTCATCCACGTTCTCTGATAAAGCTGGAAGCCTTTTTGCATTTGTCTTCTGATGCAGATCTGACCTAAGAATTCAAATCTTTTCTTGAGGAATGCAGTCAAAAAATAATACAAATAATTGGTGAACCTCCATGATTTCTCACATGGTCAGAGATGAATGAGGTCCACTTCCTGTATCACATTTAAAAACGCATCGAAATCCTGTGAGACTTTCAGTGACTCCAGGTAGTTTTACTTGACACATTTTTACGATTATTTTTTTTTTTACCTTTGGTAGAGTTGCTCCAGCGGTTGCCCTCAGAGTAATGGGACAGTGTGAGCAGGTTCACGCACGATGCTCCTGCACCTGACCCAAACACGGTGATGCGTAACGGGTCGCCACCGAAGGCGGCTATATTCTCACTCGTCCACCGCAGAGCCTGGATCAGATCCAGCAGGCCGTAGTTCCCCTTGGCTGCCTGGTCGCCGGTGCTGAGGAACCCTGCACAGAGAACACACACAGAGGACACTTCAGTTTGGGTTGAAGTGTATTTCTCGTTTCAATAGCACAGAACTCTCACTTAAAAGACAGCACTGGTGATTTCAGCAGTCAGCTCTCAATCACATACAGGTCAAGTTTTTCCAGCAGCAAAAGTGAACTTAAGTACATATTCGCCAAAAAAGAGAGGTGATGTAATGTTGTGTAAACATGTCCATGAGTGAGGCAGTTCGTCCTTGATGAAGGAGGATTTTAAAAGATAAATTACAAGTAAGTAATTCCCCAATACAAACACGATTTTTTATGCAGCAAGGCCGGCTTTTTTTTTCCAAAGCATTGTTTTTTTGTAAAAGCAGTTGTTTGAATTGGAAAAGAGACATTTAAAAAACAACATTTCCATAATAAAAACCTGAAATTATTCAACAAAAAAAATGTCAATCAAGCCTGAATGTTTGCACACAACCGGATGAATGTCACTCACAAGACATCAAACCAACATGAAAGCATTTTGAAAAAACATCAACTTGTATTGTGATTTTGCTAAATTGAAATGTATTTTTAGATAACTGATTTTACTCAACATTACTCAATACTGACCAGAATGATTGAAGTCAGCCTAATATCTCCCATCGTTTTAAAGCTTTTCTGAAATTATTGAATGTTGAGTGAGACAGTTTTGTTTTGCTTTTTTTCTCCCCTCTTTCACATTTTTTAAACAGAGTCGCACCTAATGAAATAAGACAACAATAGCAACAATGTTTAAAGAGCGCATGACCGTGTAGCAGCTGAGCACAGATGCATCCTTGGACTGACTCCACCTGACTGGACACCTCCTAATGTGACCCGACTCATCCACAAGTCGACAGAAATCGATAGGTGTTGTCCTCCACCCAGCATGGATGTGGCTGCAAAACACAATGCACCGCCCGGGCGGACAATCAAGCAAATGATCCCCTTACATTTTCGGGCAGCAGGCTGAAATGATCGCCCTGAAATGTCAGTGAGCATTACATTATCCTCCTTGGGTTAAAAACACCCTACTTTTCTAATCCCAGCCACACCACCACCAACACTCTCGCTCTCCATTTTTTCCCTCCTTATTCCAATTAAACCCCTCAGGTCCTCCCGGTGACCATCAAGATCCAGCGTGAACCGAGGTATGAATGTTCCAGCGAGACGACGGCCCACCGAGTATACCCACAGGAGTGCTCCGCTCCTTTATAGGAATTTCATGTCCGACTCCCGCTATCTCTGTCTCCCCCTGATTTCCATGCTAAAAGCTCTATTACCTGCCGAAGGCACCCAGGGAGCACCTCGTGCACCTCGGCCCCGCCCATCGCCCACCACCCCCACCACGCTCGCATATTTCCTCCCTTGTCCTCTTTTATGTTCCCATACCAGCATCTTGCTCGGTGGCTAAATGAAATGCTTATTACCCAGTGTCAGTCAACAGCACTGCTCATTTCCACTGGGATACAACCGGGCCACCTGTGTGCTAACATGCATATGTGAGGAGCTCCGTGGCTGGGAGCTTTGGAACGGCATGATCACCATTTTTTAAGAATAAAACCCACATATTTCAGGTCATGCACAGGAAGTATGGCGCATGCTGCACCATTGCATGGTTTGACGTCGAGAATCAAAGCCAGAGCTGCTCATTTCTTTGTTTAGATGCCAGTTAGCCTCCACAAATAGTGGTTGGAAACTCATAGCTAGATGTGCTCAAACTATCATCACGTCTTAGCTTGAATTCTTTACAACCAAGATACATTTCAAGCAAAAGTTGTGAAACCTTAAAGAAAACAAAAAACATGTTGGTGATATTCTGTCACCAACAAGTTATAAATATAGTAATGATAAGAAGAAAGAGAAGGAAAATTCATAGTTCATAATTTGTTTTTATTGTTTGTTTCATAGCGTTTTGAGGAAAGTATGTTGGTGAAACTTGGTGTAATTTCTGAAAACTGGACACTAACAGCTTCAAACAAAAGCATCAGTGCAAGTAAATATTTTGGAAATGAGTTTTTGAAGAGCAACGCCTTCGATTTATCTCTCTTTTTGTGGAGTGTCCAACTTCATCCTCTGTATTTACTCACTGGCGCATTTCAAAAGACTCCTATTTTGTTTTTGCTTTCCCTGTAGGACTCTCTCTCTCTCTCTCTCTCTCTCTCTCTCTCTCTCTCTCTCTCTCTCTCTCTCTCTCTCTCTCTCTCTCT
>JAUESE010000062.1:407355-421053 GCA_032274725.1 Malacoctenus triangulatus
TTGTAAAGTGCCCTTTCTGAGACACACACGCGTTTTCAGATCTGACTCTCCCATCAGCGGGATGACATTTGTGCTGCTGGAACGCACACAATGAAGCGTGAATTCTTTTTTTTTTTTCTTCTAGCTTTAACGATGCCTCAGGTGAAGTTTGGTTGTGGTTTGGTAGAAGTTTCCGCTTTGATCAAAAGAAATTGGCATTCGTGCAGTGATATTTGGGTCGATTTGAGTTAATCGTGACGACGGGCAAATCAAGGCAATTTTGATCGGAGAGAAAAATAAAAAAATTAAATAATAATAATAATAATAATCGCTTCCTGCCCTACAGTTATTCCAGATTCAACTGTACTTCACAGAGATTGCTTGATGGCAACAAACTATAATAACTTTAATCAATAGTTCTCTTTCATGATGGAACAAGTTGAAGGCTTGTTGGTAAACTGTATGTGTTTGTGTGTGTTTTTTTTTTTAAAGGAACTTCTTTATTAAGTAATTAATAGAAAGCAGAGGAAAGAAAATGTAAGTTTTGGTTTGACATCACACTGAAAATTCATCAAGCAAGCAAAAAAATCAAGAATTATTAGTGAGTGGATGCTTTTTTTTAATTTTATCTAGTTCATATTACTGGTGAAAAATTTTGAACACAGCACACACACACACAAAATCCGACAGAAACATTCTCCTGTCGTAAGATCCAAATCTTCTTCCTATTGTTATGATTTTCGACAAAAGACGACATCATGTAACATGCTCACACAGACGAGGCGCGATCAGCTGACAGACATTGTCAGACGTGCTGCAAAACGTTCCTGTCACGGCGCCTCACGCGCTCGCAAACATCCCCGTCGTCCTCCGTCTCCAAACTCCGCCGCCCCCTTTCACATCTTTGAAGAAAAAGTTGTGTCAAATAACTTCCGAGGACTTCTCATTCAGGGGAGCAGCTCGCGGAATTTCACAGCTCCAAACATCAGTGGGTGGCCATTACAGCATGCAGCTTTCCGCCTCTCGATGTGCTGCATCCCCTGCATGCTTTTAGCGGGGAAGGATTCGCAACATGTCGACGTGTGTGGAACGTTGTACTTATGCATGTGCATATTTTTCGGCGACTCCGGGCAGTCTTGTGTGTGTGGGTGTGTGTGTGCATACGCGCACGCACGAGGGGTGTTGCATGCATGCGCGCGCCTGTTTATTGGTGCAATGACTGCAACATGAACTTCAGAATTATTCATCATATTCCTCTGAAGACACCACAGGGAGTCCAAAATAAGACTATTTATACCGCCGAGACACCACATACTCCTTCACCCCTCTGCATTTTAACTTGATGCGGACTGACTGGGAAGTTATCTGCAATATAAAAAATAAATAAAACAAACCAACAACAACAAAAGCAGAAAAAAAAACATAAAGAAGCTGTTTCCACCTCTTTGATTGCACCAGCACTCAAAGAGAGCTAACCTCGCCACTCTGTGCTCTGATAGTATTTGCTGTGGCCGCCATGGTAGATGTCCTCCATTCTGCACGAGTGCCGCAATTAGTTCTGCAGCGCCGCGCGGAGAGTCTCGTGTCTGCATCGCTGCCAATGAGAGACAAATTTAATATTGTGCTTTTCAAATGACTGCACACTAACCCAAGCTTCTCCTGCGAATGTAGAAATAATTGGCGACAAATAAGTGATGTAATTCCTTTGCAAATTTGAAACAAATGGCTTTTTTTTTTTCCTCCCCCCCCCAGAGACTGCTTTAATTTGGGTGGTAACTTCTGGCTTGATGGAAGCAATGGATGCGCCGAATAATGGGATGTGGCCCGACTGCGAGCGTGCCCTGACTTTCGCATGATGACTGCAGGACCGACTTCACGCCCACGAAATGGGATGTAGGACATAAGAGATGTATAGACTGAAGGGAGGAGTCAATGCTTTTTATCCCGTGTTGAGCATGTTCAAGGAAAGATTTTGCTCCTGGCCAGAGAACACCCTTCATCTAGTCCGTAAAGAATGAAATCCAACAACTAGTTCCAAAGGAACTTGATCATCATGCATTTTTCAAGCTGGTGAGAAAATTGAAGAAATACGTCAGGAACCTTCAAAGTGAAGGCTGAGAAAAGGGAATAGGAAGAAGGAAAAAAAAAAGGGGGCAGTCGTGGAACCTGAAGGACCAGTAGGCTGCTGGTTCAAATCCCGCTCGGGGCGATCGTCACCTGTCGGCCCTTAAGCAAACCTCCTTAAACTGACTGCTCCTGAAGAGCCCCACCCCACTGCTCCTTGCATGGTCAGCCAAGGTCAACCACCAAGCAAAATTTTGCTTTAGAAAACGATTCAAACACTGTGGTTTATTCCTACAGTCCAAATGCATATGAGGTCATTTGGTGTCTTTAAATTGTCCATAGGTCCAAATGCGGCCCTGCTTGGGACGACTGGCATAAACAGAGCGCAACCCAGTTTATTTAAAGAGCTGAATACAAGGCGTGTTGCTCGTTCTTTTTAAAGGGGAACACAAGATGATCCAACATGGACGTGCTGATCTCCTTTAGCTTGTCTGCAGTTCTTAATGGATTAGTCGTCTGAGCACAATTCCGATCCTGCGCGAGAAGAAAACACCAGCCTGCTTTTTTGTCGGATTTTTTTTTTTTTTATTTTGGCAGAAGAGCCCCGCGCCGCACCGCGCCCTGATCTCCAGCCTTCCATTACTCGCCACTGGCGCTAACCCACTCCGCCGGGCCAATGGGAGCCCATTTTCTCCGAGCAGCGGTGCGTCTGAGATTCCCGGCGGGTCGCGGCTTCCCTCCTGGTGGTGGCTCTCGCTCGGATCTGTTAGCAGAATCCAGTCGTGTAACCCCCCTCCAGCTATCTGCTTGCTGCTTGTTGATGCTGGCTCCTCTGCTCTCTGTTATGGGACTCCTTTCAGCCCCACTAATCCTTCACTTTCAGGCTAATCCCACTCGTTCACGCGGCTCCCGCTCCCCTCGTTTTCCCTCCTTCCATCTGCAGTGCTTGTTTACTCAGCCTCTCTCACTTTTACCACTGTTTCTTTCTGTCTCCCCCCACCCCCCTCTTTTTTTTTACATTACCCATCTGTCCTGTTTTCATGGTTGCTCTTTCTCGCTGTAACAGCTCCTCTCACCTTACTGCCTTATATTTCCCTGACTGTGAATTATTCAACTCAACTGCAGACTCGGGTACATAATTGAAACACTAAAGTGTTGGGAACAGAAAAAAAAAAAAATAAATGTTGGTCCACACTGTTTTTTTGGGGGACAAATGTGAAAGCTACGCAGTCCTGTTGGTATTTTCACATACTTCCGCAGATCCGCGAACAGTTCTAATGTGCCCAGGACGCCCACCTCCTTCAAAATACAGGCCGAGGAACAAAATAAATCAGATTTGTCTTTGTGCATGTATCAAACATTCTCCCATGACCAGATAGGTTGACTGTGTGGGCTGCAAACTGAGTGTTTTTTTCTATTCTCCATTTTTCCAGTGAACTCCGAACAATTGCACCATTCACATGAAATGATCAATCGTCCTTTTTTAACTGTTCCTTTTAATGAAGTGCATCCAGATAGTAATATTAGAGCACTAATAAATGGCCCAAACATTGCTCTGCTGTGTTTGATGCTTTGAATAAAACCTGGTTACTGACTGGGGCACTTATTCAAATGACACGTTTCCCACACAAGCATGTATTAGTTTGTGTGACCACCCAAATAAGGCTTCTATTCTATTCAAAGTGGAAGCTAAAAAGTCATGGTCAAACGTGCTATTTTTATCCATGACCAAAAGCTTGCTTTCAATTGAGAAATACACTTGAAAAACTGCCTGTTTTAAGTTTGTGAAGACACAAACCCAGTGAGGCCGTCACCGTCACGTTTCAAATTCTCCGTTTGACTTTACTCTCTGCAGCACAGAACACTTGGGTGTGGCCTGGGGAAGCTACTGCTTCTCCCTCTGCCTTCTGATTTCAGGCCTTCGACAGCGTGTAAAAGGGAGGGGAGGGGCAACAGTGCAATTAGACAGGCAGTCGACCCGGTTGGAAGGAGCTCAGATGGCTGTGTGAAGTGGAAACCTTTGTGTGCCGATGCACTGCGCTCCCAGTTACTCCATCAGGTGGGTTGAAACAGTGTTTGGAAGTGGTTGCAGGGGAGTCAGCTGCTGTCACCACATTGTAAAACCTAATCTACACATAAAACAATGTGCGTGAGAGACAGAGTCTGTGTGTTTCTTTTTCACTATTTATTCCATGTGTTCTTCTCATCTACCGTGGCTCTATAAAGCATATTTGGGGGGGCTCTTATGAAGCGTAGGATTCCTTTACTTTACCATCAACTCCTTGTATCAGAGCTAAATAATCAAGCTTGTTTACATGAAAATAGCAAATCCAGTGTTCCTGTTTTCTGACACTGCATCTATCTCGTGTCTAGTCTTCTCTGCTGTGTCCCCGTCGTGGTCAGACTGTACAGTTTGACTGTGTGAGCTGCAAATCTGACCCAACCACTCTCCTGGACATGGTTGTAAAACTAGAAGTGATGTAATAAAGCACAGTGGCCAGCAGGAGGAGGCCAGTCAGTGATTTACCAAAGATTAAAGTTGAACTCAGGTGAGAAGACTTGTCTGAAGGTGATTGAAAGGGAAGTGCAGCGGCTTTACAACAAGGTCAACATATTTCCAACTTTAAATCCTGTAACACCATCTTATAATCGACACTATTGTTGTCATAAGAACCCAAAACACTGCACTCCAGAAATCACAAGTGCTCAACCTCACAGGAAACACAAAGTAATTATGACAGAGAGCAGAAAGAGAATAAATGTCCTTTGAAAAAATACAACTACTCACAGAGAAAATTTCTTTTCACTCATGTCCACTGTGACAGAGTGATGAGAGACTTCTGGGACTGACAAATGTCCTTCATCTGCCAACAATGTGAGTGGGTACACAGGGTAACGTGAGCTGTACCATTCCATGCTACGATACCATTTGAGGTGACCGCTCGCCAACCCACCTGCGGGAACAAGCAAGCACCAACCGCCCTGTCTAAGGCACGACTCCCCCCCCTCTCTCTTGCTCTCTCTCTCTCTCTCTCTCTCTCTCTCTCTCTCTCTCTCTCTCTCTTTCTCTCTCTCTATCTATCTGTACAGCAATGAGATTAAAGGTTAAGCTGTGCCAAAAATCACTGTCGAAACAGGATCAACCCGAGCAAGAGGGGACGCCGCTGTATAACGAGGAGGTATCTCCGCAGACGGACGGCTTCAGGGCGGGTTGGGAAAGCGGATCCTCACCGAAACCATTGTTGTGGAAATCGACGGGAGTTATTGAGAGTCCAAATCAGGCGTTTCACTCTCACACCCTAGACACACGTCACATACAGTATATGGAGAGGCGGCAAACGGAACTCATGCATAGAATTACACTGTGCTTTGGTGCCCCCACTGCATGCGTCTCATTTCGCTCTCTTCAAAGCACCTCATTACTTGTGGAGGGTTCGAGGGTATCGGGACATAAAGATGAGTTGGTCTTGTCAAGTTTCGTGGATAATGCTCGGAGCACGCTGGGTTGGGATCGGCTTCAAAGCCCAATCGCTCCCCGTCTCTCCACTCCATCTGGTAAGTTTTTGTAAAAAAAATATTTTCCTCCATTACTGACAACTTAACCTCTCGTACATCAGTGGTATACATTTCAAATGCTACACCTATATGTTCTTTAAGTTTCTTATCACTGATGCTGGCTGATTCCTGGCTTCGAAAAGTCTCGTTTTGCGTTGATGCCTCGATAGCAGAAAAGTTTCCAAGGAGTTTACTCCCTTCACCTTGTCAGACTCCACTGCTTTGAAACATCAAGAAATCTGCCTTCTCACCTCAAAGGACCCTAAATAAATACACCAGTCTGTCCATCCTCAAACTGTCCAGCCAACGCCGAGGTGTGATCGAGTTCGAGTGGTTCATACTGGATGGTTTCATTAGCCAGACAAAGCTCTCTGTTTTCCCAGGTGAGGGTTGTTCTCCCCTACTTTTATTCTTGAGGGACCCAGTTAAAGGTTTACACCTCCAGAGCGAGCAGAAGATTTTGGAAAATGGGATCATTTCACCTGGTCCTCTCCTCCTGGATTATCTCATTTAGGAAGGTTCAACCTTGTTACTGTCGGTTCGACTTGTGGAAGAAAAGTGTGAAAAAAAAGGAGAAAAAAGGGATGAGGTAGGAGATGAATAACAAGCGATGTTTAAGCTTTAAAAGTGAACCTGAGATATGGAGCGAGTGGCAGGCCTGCCACTCACACTTCTGCCATACCCCAACCGGAAATCATCCGACTTAAGTGAGCCCCTGGCCCTGAGTCTGGCCCTAATAATCACCCTGAAGCATCCACCCCCAACCCCATGCCTAACGTCCCTGTTGTGAATGCAGAGCCCCATTAGTCTGGAGTGAATAATGGAGGCGAGTTGGCTGGGGAACAGGCCTCGTCCTCGTCCAGATATCAAGCTGATGGTCTGTTATCTGAAC
Organism: Malacoctenus triangulatus; assembly: GCA_032274725.1. Taxonomy (NCBI): domain Eukaryota; kingdom Metazoa; phylum Chordata; class Actinopteri; order Blenniiformes; family Labrisomidae; genus Malacoctenus; species Malacoctenus triangulatus. The sequence goes on from JAUESE010000062.1 coordinate 413,846, forward strand.
AGTGTGCCTGGCATCCGTTTGACGCTCCAGCGGGCCCAGTGTTGGGCAGCGAGTCAGACGCTGCTTTGCCCTGCTGTGGAACACTTACAACTTTGATCCTTAATTGACACTAAACCCTTCACACAAGGCTACAGAGGAGAACATTGGGACATGGGATAGGAGGGGAGGGGAAGTGAAGGGAAGGGTTGCTGAGGGGGCTTTGTCTGAGTGTTGGGAGGTGGGCCACGGCAGATACACTTCGAAATCAACATTGGCCTAATCAGTAACACGGCAATAAACACAAGGATGGTTAAACAATGACCTTTCCTTTTCGAAATGAGGAAGTTAATTATCATCTCGCAAAGCTGTGCAATTAAGCTCCAAGTCTCCGAATGAAGATGCAGTTCATCCGAGCCGGGCCTCCATTACTCTGGTGTTTCGTCAGCAGGCAGGGAATTCATGGATTTGAATGGAGTTTGGGATGCATACTGTAGAAGTTCACTATCGAGAGGGATAATGACTATTTACAATGAAAGCTACAATAGATGGATGCAGCACCACAGGATGAAACTACCAAAATAGACAATTACAAATGAGTACAAACCTAAAATAATACACGGAAGAATGTTTCCAATCGCACAATGATGATAAATTGTGCCTGGGACTTCAAAGTGCTGATTTTGATTTAATAAAAAATGTGCATGGATATCACACCTACATTTGGCAAGAAGATATACAGTGATATGCAAGAATTCAGGTCCAGTGATGAGACTGCAGCTATGAAAGTGATTTCACATTTAGTTTTGGTGGCTAAATCCATTCAAATTTCACACAAACGTCATATTTAGCCATGAAGCCATGGCAGACCAAGAAATGTGCACTGCTCTAGTTTTGGGTCCAAAATCTCCCTCTTTGCCTCCTGTGAGTATCACCAAACACAGATTGTATCTGACGTTTTGCTAATAATTTGGGAACATGAATATCAAGGGAGTTTTGTGGCCAGGTCAAACCTCAGGAGACACTGGGGAAGATCCAGGCCCCTGCTGGAGCGACTGTCACCAACTTGGCCCGGGAAGACTTTGGGGGTCCCCAGCCGAGGGGAGCAGCGGGGAAGTGGCCAGGCAAGAGGGAGGTTTGGGCCCCTCTGCTGAGACTGTTCCCACATGACGTGCAAGGAGGTGAATGAATGGATCAATCTCAGGTCCCGTTGATCACATTCGAATTTCGGTAGGGACCGCATCGAGGCGAATTTCCTTCTCATTCTTCAAGCGTGGTAAAGATTAATCTTTTGACGTTTTAGGTTTATGAAGAGTAATATCTGGGTTTGTTCTTGGCACCGCACGACTTCCTCCAAAGCTATTGAGCCCTTCAACATCAGTGCTACTTCAACAAGTTCCACCTAATGAGTATTATAGATATACTCTGCCTTAACAATGACTCAATTACAACAATTCTGAAGTGGAAACACGTTGAAGGGGACAAAAAAAAGGTCGGTGAGACAGTATGAAGGATGAAGTGAAGGAATGTACCAGGAGCAGCCTGAGGTAATCAGATGAAAAGGGTATATTTTTGGACTTTAAAAAGACAGTTGGGGCAAGGGGACATGAAGGGAGCGACTGAGAGGGAAGGGAAGAAAAAGGTAAACCAAGGAGTCCAGATCTCATGCCAAGTCTAATTACCTTTACCTCAGAGAGTCCGGCATGGAGAAACCCTTTTTTTTCTGCACGATGACTGGATGGAGAGAAAATGACTCTCTGGAGAAGAATGACAGGACCAAACCCCAATCTGTCCAAAAGGTACATCTGTGCCTTCAATATATGTTCGTGTGTGTCTTTGTGTGTGTGTGTGTGTGTGTGTGTGTGTTTGCGTGCAGACTCACATACACTCCCAGTTTTCAAGTGCTTCAAGTACTATGCTCTCTCTTCTTTGTCAATTTGTCAAAATTTTGGACTTAATCAAAACAAGGTGAAAAAGTAAAGAGACTAATAGAAATGTATTTTTTTTGTGGGGGGGGGGGGCTCAAACAACAAACCCTTCAGCTGTACTGAATGATGCTGAGATTTCTGATGGAATGTCATTTAGCAGAATGTGATCAGGCCTTGCATGACAGCGGTCCCAAACATGCTGTCTTGAAGAACTATTTTTATCCAGGCAAAAGAAAAAGAACGTCCTCCGGGCGACTTGAAGGATGTTATTGAGGACAACTGTGATTGGTCGAAACTGAGGGTGCTCGAGAGACTCGATCTGTCATTTTGATCACATGGGGCGGATGACATCCCTGTTGTTGTAATAAGTAGGTGCACTCGGCTGTGCAACAGTCAAGTCACAGATGCATCTCCACGATTGGACCCAAACCCTACCTGATGTGACCCGACCAAAGCCAGTACCAAAATCAGGACATCTCTCTGCAGAGAACACAGCTTGAGTCTGTGCTTATTTTTTGAAGCAATCAGAAAAAATTCTCCACACTTGCATGATTGTTGTAATCAAACCATCACACATCACTTTTGGGATAAATCAAGTTTTGTCAGATATTTTTCCAAGGAAGTATCAGATGTCTTCTGTTGGTTTTCATGCAAAGTGAGATGCACTCAGTTCAGTTTTATCCAACTTGGTTTTGCAGAGATCAGAGCAGACTTGTGGTGTGATGTTCGGCGTTGTCCCAAAGCTACAAGGCTCAACGATGTGCCCAAAGGACTGTTTTACAATTTGGGCAGGTTCCTTCTGTGGAGGATGTTCCCCTCGGGTACTTCAGCTCCTTCCCACAATCCAAAGACATCCTTGTTACATCCATTAAAGAGTCCAAATTGTGTGACTGTGTGGAAGGGGCGACTGTCTCTCTGTATTAGCCCCGTATTAGACCGCCGACCCGTCCAGGGTGAACCCGGCGTTTTGTCAAATGAGAGCTGGGATTGCCTAAAGCCCACTGTGACTCTAGCCAGGATAAATGGGAATGAATGGTTCCCCCCCTTTGAGGGAATACAAAGCAGTGAGTTTCACTCCAACAGCTCGGTAGAATCCTCACCGTAAACGCTATGCAGACAAAAGACAGTCGTTGCTATGTGGAGAATGTGCCAGCCAGCATTCTTCATGCCGTCTGATACATCCTCGATTTAAATAGAGAAAAACAAATAAGACGAGATGATATCGCTCCTCTATTCTCCTCTGGGCTCTCCAGCAGCCGATTTGGTAGGAGCAAATATGTGAGGACAGGATGGACAGAGAGCAGGCAAGCTAATGAGAGGCGGGGGGGAAAGTGCGGCCAGGAGGATTACAGCGGATTGCGTAATTGTACATTGTGTTTGACAAAGAAAAGGTAATGAAGCAAAAGAAAAAGGGAGGAGGAAAGGGTTACAGGGTTAAAAGGCTGCAAAACAAGAGAAGAGAGGAGGCAGAGAACAGGGGTGGCGGAGGTTGCCAGGACAGGAAGAAAAAACGAAAGTCAGAGTAAAATAGAAAGGAGAGTGAGGCAGGTGGCAGGAAAAGCCGATACGGAGTCCAGCAGGGCCTGTTCTGTCATACACAAACAGTGAGCAGTTAATCTACTGCCTCTATTGGCAGGCCACTCGTTAGGGCCTTCCGGAACCACCCACATGACACCCCCTGCTCCCGATCACACTTTAAACTCACTCCTCTGATTCCTCACCTCAAATGAAGACCCTTGTGTGTCCAGAGTTGTGTGTAGTGGAACAAAATTAGAATCTGGAGGTTTGGAGAAAGACATCCAGTACTTGTGCTTGACGAGAGGAGCAATACTGCTTTATTGGCTTGTCCAAGCAGACTCACAGTCGCTTTTGAAAGCAGATTGGACAACCACGTTTCTGTACATGAGGTGCTGGTATAACAATGTGCATACCTTAATGCATGTCAAAGATTTATTGAGGATTTCCTCATTAAAAAATTTTTTTTGTCAGTATATTTTGCAGAGTGTGTTTGTACTGATTTGAGGATATGTTAAAAAACGAGGGTATTCTTGAGAATCGACTTAATTTTGTAAAAGTGTGTATCGAACTGTCACGTAAAACCGAGCCCTCCCCTTCCGTCGACTAGCAGCGCGTGCCAAACAGTAATCAAACAGCGAGGCACAGTGTGAACACATGCACCTGCCAAAGGGGGAAATGGTTTTCGTGTCAAGTGGCGCACAATGAAGAGAGGCCAGAGGCTGTGTTTTAAGTAATGCAATCTGCATCAAGCTGAGAAGTACCTGGCACTCCTCGGGGTCAGACGTAATCACAGAATGATTTTGGCTTCTGTGCAGATCTAAAATTACCTTCAGCCGGTCAAATAAATAGGCCAGGGCTCTAAAGAGCTTCACAACTCGGCTCGAGTAGAAAATACGTGCAATGGTTCGTTTCGTATGGTGGCATATTATGAAAGGGTCATTAAACTGTGTGCTCATGAGAAGGAGGCGCTCTGGCGTTGGGTGGCTTGTTAAGAAGGAGACCACCTCTGACTGAGGTCAGTCTAAAGCTATTGACCTCCTTGAATGAAGTAGCTTCTCTGCATTAAAGCTTTTCTAGTTATGGTTGACTCAGGCTAACCAGGAGGAGCAGGCTGCTGCACTGCAGGGCGCCTGGAGAGCAGTCAGGGGTAAGAGTCTCACTCGAAGGCCAACGGGAGTGGCACTCTCGATGGTGGGACAAGTGTTGTCGTCCACTTTCTTTGCACACACTGGGATTAGATTCGAATGGAATCCCATCCCTCTCTATCGCTGGATCTCAGGTTGCCGAATATGTGCCGCTAGCTCCGTTGTTATTGGTAGTGATCAGAATCTGAACACAACGTCTTCTTAACACTCCGACTGAGAATCGGCATTTCTAATACATATTGGACGAGGAAGTTTCAGAAAAGCAGACCCCTCGTGAACAAACCTTCACCAAGCTATCCAAAATTTCCTCCCTCAGACTGACCTGAAGACAGATTATCCTGCTGTGAGTGTGTTTGCCTTCTTTTTTTCCACTGCAATAATAACAGCAACAACATTACTGCAAGTTTTATACCTTTACCACCCACTGGATGATTGCTCTCCAAGGCATGCAATCATCACCATGCAGAGAGATGCTCCTGTTGGGTGATTGTTAATGCTCTTCTAAAAATAAAATGTGACTTCTTTTCTTTGTGAAAGTCAAACATTTTACATGGATCTGAAAAAGTGCAAAATTGCTATATATTGATGCATCTCACTGGGATACTTAACTCATTACCACAGAGCTTGAATTTGTCCACCCAAATGTCAAATACCCAAGTGGGTCCTAATTGGAGTTGTGCGACGATGCGACATTTGTTGTCCTCGTTCTATTTTGGGTTACACTGGTTCCCCTACATCCAAAAATATCTTTCCAGATGTATTAAACAAAACAAGAAGCATGCAATAAATTGGCAAGAACCTTTCTGATTGTTTCATATGAGAGCTGCCAACCTGATTCAATTGACTAGTAAAGCTGGAATTGTTTCAGATGCCCAGTTTAAGTTCCATTGATCAATTAAGGCGACTTCACTTAAATTAGAGGAGTGATTGTGGACTGACTCAGCAACTGCAAGAACAAAAAGGAAAGCTGTAAGAACTTTTGGAGGTTGATGGACAGGAAAAGTAGTTAGCTTAGCAACACCTACCAGAAAAAAAGAAAATCAGATATAACTCCCACTTGTTGCTGGATCAAACTTCTTGGTGTTACATGATCACTGTAGAGGCAGGCGTAGGAGCTAATCCTCAAACTCGCTAATAAACATCTTCAATACAGTTTTATCCAATGACTGATAACAGCTTGACATTGCTTGAATGGTATAATCCATCCCTTACTGCGGTAACTGGTCCGGCCTACTAGAAATTGATTTTGCCATGTGGCCCCTGAACTCAAATAAGGTCGACACCCCTGCTCTATAAACTGCAAATGACAGCTTAACACATAGAACAGCATACAGTTCCATCTTCCTGCATGCCCCAAGCAATCACTGTTAAACGAGCGTGCTTATTGTTTCGATCAGCCACTGAATTGTTGCATTCATTTGGCTTTTGGCATAAAACAAAGTCACGAACCTGATCTCTTGGAATTCCTTCATTCCGTTGGACATGTCTGTATCAAAAGCCAGAGCCCCTCCGGTAACTAACCAATATCATGAATTTCTAAACCAAACTAAACATGGCGGCAGCTCTCTTTCGATGGTGCGATGGTGCCGATAACATCGCTGTCACCACGGAACAAGAAAAAATAACTGCACACTCGCCACCCTCTCATCCAGCCTCCGAGCATTACAGTGGCACTCCTTTTGCCTTTCACTCGCGCCGGCCCCGTGCCGCGAGACGCGGGGCCGCTGATAGCAGAGCTGTTACAGGGCAGCTATATTTCATCTCAAGATTAAAATGTGTCCTTGATAATGTTGGTGGGAGCGGGAGGCTAGTGTATGTAAAGCACTTTGAGTCCATCTTAATCTCACTCCGGCAGCGTACAAGGGGGCTCATTTCCAGACAGATGTACAATTGCAATGGATTCCTCCTCTGGTGCTATCTGATGGCCGGGGACCATAAAGCACAGCCCTGCCATTCAGGTAAACACACACAAAGACACGCGGGGACGCACGCTCGAAGCCAAGCGATTGCGAGGCAGTGTTTTTTTTTTTTTTTTTGATTGATTCTGCTGTCATAATATTTTCATTTCACCTCCTCCCTCCTCCCATCTCGCTCATTTCATCTGGCTTACCCTCCTCCGTTTCCTCCCACCTCCTCTTTTTTTTTCTTCCTTGAGGGTCACTGCTAAGACTGCACATAGTTTACTACACGGCCCAACCTACGAAGCCGTCCTGTCAGTCATTCCCTCTCCCTGCTCCTTCTCCCCATATCTCTTTCACGCTGACAAAATCCAATTTATGACAAACTTCCTACAAGCTGGTGCATATGACTGTGTGTATTTCAGGCTGAGTGTGCTTTGGCAGCGTGCACACGGTTTGGTAATATATGTATGACTATGCAAGTATGTAATGTATGTGTGCACGGCAGCTTATTTTTGACGTTCTGCTGTGTGTGTGTGTGTGTGTGTGTGTGTGTGTGTGTGTGTGTGTGTGTGTGTGTGTGTGTGTCCTCAGAGATTAAGCTAGCCCTCCTATCTGAAGGTTCCCCATGGAAGGCAATAAAAGCTGTCGCAGTGACGAGGCCTCGGCAATGAGATTTCCAGGATAGTTGTAAATGTTCAATCCCCCCCCCCCCCCCCCACACACACACACACACCACCACC
>JAUESE010000062.1:445189-456662 GCA_032274725.1 Malacoctenus triangulatus
TGTACTTTCTTGCATCGGTTAGCCAGCCTAATCCCATCCATGTACTCAAATTATCACTTTTTACATTATACTGTAAAATCTAGGAAACAGATTTTTAATGATAAGCGTTCAATCTGTCAAAAATACAATGACTCATTCTGAGAGCTTGCGCAACCTATATGTTCATTTGTCATTAACTGTGAAGGTGGCCGGTAATTAGAGGCTATAAGCGGACTGAGGTGTGATTTCACAATGTGTGCATGATTTACAAAGCAGACGACAACGCTGTGCTGTAAAAAAGAAAAAAAAAAATTAAAAAAAGGAGCGACAATCCATGTATATGGTATTATATATAGTATATGATCATTTTTGAGGCTCGTCTGAAACTACCACTTTAAAAAAAAAAAATCAGTCTTATATGGTCATTTATGGTAAACCACAGTGGTGTTTCGAGCCACTTTGGCCACTTTTGGAAGGCCACATTAGTCAGTCACTATTCATCCCAGCTCTTGAGGACAAACACATGAGAGCACCAAACCGTCAGGAACCCTCCAGCACTCAGAGGGTTGCTGTGATTAAGACAACAATGAAATCTTGACCTGGAAGCAAAGTCTTTGAAAGTCGCTCCTTTTAAAAAAAATGATCTCAGCCATTAGGAATCCTGTCTAACAAGGCTGACAGTAGAGACTCATCCTCTGACTGCAGGAGAACCTTTGAGGAATGTACAGTGTGGCGATGACGTGTTTGACACAGTAACCTACAAACAAAAAAAAAGGTCGCTCTGTTTTCCCTGTTTGGAGGTTTAACCGCACAGCCTTCATCTCTCTTTCCCCAACACCACTAAAACCCTCAACAACACAATCTCATCTCAGATTTTCTCCTTTCCTTTTTTTTGTTCCCCCTGCTTAAAAAGCTTGTACTTCCTAATCCTGCCCCCAGGTGTTTTTTCTCTGCTGCTGTTTATTTTTTGTTTGTTTGGGGTTTTTTTTTCATGAGGTTACCAATATGGAACGAAACAACTCTGTTCCAGGACTCGCTATTCTTTTAGGACACACACATGGATAAACACACGCACACGGGCACGTGTAGATAAACGTACACATTCGGAGCCGATGCCAGATGGCCACATCTGTGACCAACTGCCATCTCCTGCAGACCAGGTGTTGAGCTGTTCAAGTGTGTGTTTATGTGTGTGTTTACGTGTGTGCCTGTCATTGTTTTGTTTTTTTGTGCACAATGAAATAACACTAAAAAGCCCTTTACCGGATTGGAAAGCCATTCTCAGATTAGAGAATGCATTTGACCTTTACTGTCCAATCTGTACACTAAAGCAGGGATTATAGTGCTCTCGCTATGAACTGTATGGTCTTGCATTCGCAGTCTTTCTCTTTATTTTTCCTTTTTTGGATGTTTCCTTTTAAATGGGCTAAAAACGTGTCCTTGACACAGGGGGTCCTTGAATAAGTGTAACTACACTTTTGCATTCACCATTTTGACAGCTATTTTTCACACTCGCCCAGATCTCATCCCACTTAGTACTATAGGGATTCTTGTCATCAGCGTATAAACGCATGTCCAGCCGTTTGACAGGACCCTTCCTCCCTCTCCAGTGGTGTTGTAGAAACAGTTTAACGTTGGACATTACAGGAGATGAGCGGGCGCTTCTTGGCTGACTCAATGATCCAACCAGTGGAGATTTTACTAGCGTCGAAGCTTCTCGGTGTGCTGACACAGAGTTTAAAAACTGCTTTCTTCCTTTAGGAAATAAATAGAATTTCAGTTGGTTGAGGTGGGACGATAAGTGATTCTTTTCACTGAAAGTGTTTGCTGGATTCGAAGCGCTAACTTGGAGCGATAAAGAAATGAAAATGCCCTCCTGCAGGCTTTATGTGCATCACATGCTGTTGTGTCACTGCATTCTTATTATCCCACAATACCTCTGAATTCTTCCCGTTTCTTCTCTTGTTCTTGATATAACACTTCTTTCTGCATTGTAAAGTAACAAAAAAAATCTGTCTTCTGGGATCTTTTTTTTTTTTTTTTTTTTTTTTTACAGCAGCACAATTTGTATCTTAACACTTCCCTACAAAAATGAGCTGAATTTTTAGCAGCCGTGTTTCCTTCTGTACTGTCAGTTTAAGAGCGGTGAAGTCAGACGGAGCAGAGTGTCTGGTGAGGGATTTGATTTCAAAAGTCTAATCTGGCTTCTTTAAGTCTGCATCCTTCGTCGCGCTCATCTCAAACAGCCATCATTACATTTACAGGCGTCTCCGCGGCTCTCCGGAGAGCTCACAGTCACGCAGCCACACCTGATGAAATAGAGATTCGCCCACTTTCTGTTACGAGTGCTCCAACTGGTGAATTGGAATCTATTATTCCTCTGATTTTCTCTGCAAACCTGCAAAGAACCTGCAAAGGATTCACTCAAATTCTTCTCGCAGAGGGCATACGGACTGCAGCAGCATAGCAGGGACACACACACGCGCGCACACGCACACACGCACATGATCCTGATGCTGTAGAGTCGCATGTCCTGTCGAGTTGGCCTGGATGTGATGGCAAAACTGATGGTGAAGCTGATGGTGATTTATAGCCGGCGCAGAATGGCTGTCTTAGATGGATGCTGCACGCGCACTGTTTTAATATATCAGAGACATACCACACACACTCACAGCACTGTAATACATCACACACACATACGGACGCGCGCACACACTCTCTCTCACACAGAGTTTTAATTTATCATTGAGGAGTGACCCACATATCGCGAGTAAAAGCACAGCGAGAGGGGAGAAGGACAGAGAAAACAGAGGAGCAACTAAACAAGTGACAAGAGAGAAATGGAGGACGAGGCAGCCGTCAAAGGCAGCTGTGTTACGTAAGGATGCCCGGCGTACCAAGTCAGACACAAACGAGCCAAAACCTCAAATTAAGGACTGCTTTTTATTTCAGCCCGTCACTCCGTCAACTTGAATCAACCTGTTCTCTCTAATATACTGGAAATAAAGGCTGTGTGCATCAATGATAGTCACCCAACAGTTCACGCATCACACTATCACAATCGGCATCTCGTGGCTTCGATTGAAAACACTCTGGGGGGGTGGGGAAGAATCGCTTGGATTCGACCGCTTCTCATCAAACTACTGAACTTTTCAAACTCCGTCTTTCTTATTAGGTCCTGTTGTTTGGTTAGAAACACGACATGGAGTGTGAAGTTCACACGGCCGAGAATACGGCGGAATTAAAAAAAAGCTGGCCGACAGATTTGACTCCAATTTATTTCCCCTCAATGAATCGGCTCCCTCTGCAGAAGTCGGACCTCGCAAGTAAACAAAGCCATGCAAATCTCCTTTTATTAAACGCTACTAAATTCATCCATCCGTCCTAAAATCCATTTTCACAATGTTCGGCCTAAATGGCAAGAAAATTTGATTCAAGTCTATTTTTCTTTATTTTTTTGTTCCTGTCTTCACTGCACAATCCTACTTTTGCAGCGATGACAGGAAGTGCAGCCCCCCCCAGACAAGGGGGGGTCTGCACTATCTGTACAGTCACCCACCGTTTACATTCATCAATTGATCTCATTTGCATGAATATTCAAAAATTAAAAAAGCCCCCACCTTCAGAGTCGCGGTCCGTGAGGTCATTAAATACCCCGCCCCCCAGTGCTCTGCCACAGCGACATGGGTTCTCCTTGAGCCTCTCTACTGCCCCCCTGCTGTTTCCAGGGTAGTACTGCAGCGTCGTTCCACATCCCTCATGAACCGCCTGCTCAGGTGGCGATGCCGAGCCGTTTTGATCGCTGTTTAATTGCTGTTTACGCACCGTTCCATCATAACTGCCATAGCTGGGGTCAAAACCATCACAGTCCCTTAGTAACAAGCTGAAACGTGTCTTATATTTGGTGTAAAGAATCATTGCTACAGCATGTGTGTGTCTGTTAAGTGGCCGTCACAGAAATAAATGACAAATAAGAGCGAAGGCCCTTGTTGTTTATGAGTCTAGCGTATTATGAACTGCATGGAGAGGTGGGAACACCATGATAAATATGAAGATAGAGAAAAAAAAAACAACCTGTTTTGATGAATCATGTATTTCCACAGAAACAGCAACAATAGCAAAACTCCTCCACGTCACCACAACTGAGCTATTAACCACCCCCCCCCACCACCACCACCCCCCCTCCCTCTATTGATCTGTATGAAATTACTCGCTCCCTCAGCCTCCATCGTTCTCGCGCCTCCCCCTCCTCGGCTCCCCCTCCGCAGACAGCGCGCAGATTACATCTGTGCTTTCATTACACAGCTTTATTTTCCATCGCTGAGCTCAAATTGTGTCTCGCTGTTTGCCATCATTCGGCTTTATTACCGGAGCAGCCAGACAGAGTCAACAGGCTGCTCTCCTCCCGATCCTGCCGCTCGCTCGCTCGGCTGGCTGTTAGAGCTGTCACGTTACGGAAGCTTGTTGACTCCCGGAGAGAGACTCCCGCCAGCGGGTCGCAGATATTACCGATCAAAACGCTGCAAGTGGAGAGCTGGTGTTAATCACATTATGAGTCCTTCATGACTTTATGTCTGTCAGTTAGGAGTAGCCCAAACGCACGCATGCGCACACACACACACGCCCTACCCAGTACTTTATTTTTCTTATAAAGTCGATATATTCTGAAGCACAAGTTCCAGATGGATCACACTTTTTTATTGTACTTTTTCTGTCTCTTTCTTTCCTATTGTTACTATGTTTTGATTATGATACAAGTTCTTCTACCTTTTTATTTTCAGCAGATTTGTGTTAAAGCACCACCTACAGGCCTGGCATGTGCACCGCAGCATTTTCAGAATCGACTTTTAAAGAGTGTTTTTGATTTTTTGGGGGTCCGTGTGGTCGGAGACTCGGGTTCCTCAACGGTCCGGCAGGAACTGCGGAGCCAAAGGGAATCAGGCTGGGTCAAAATGTAAAGCTGGGAAAGACTCGGGGAGCACAAAGCGCTAATGGCAGGGCTAAAACCCAGCCCGCCATCACTCTCTCTGTTGACACAGTCGCATAATGATCCGTGTCACAGTGAGAGGCGTCTGATGGAAGATGGAGGACGGATCCATCTTTCAGGCGTTTGAGGATATAACAATCTCCCTGCTCATCAAAAAGGCTGCTGGCCAATATCCTGGCTCAATGGGGCTCCGGATAAGGCCTGCGCGCGCACACACACACACACATACACACACACACACAAACACACACACGCGCGCGCACACACACACACATACGTGCACAGGCATGCACTAGTAAAAAGCACAAATGTCCCAAGTCCTTGCTTTTGGCCATGAGGTCTAATCAGAACTTTGGCAACGAAAGACTGTTTGATAAGAATAATAAGAGCAGAGAGCCAAAGAAGGTAAAAAAAATGAAAAAACTGAGGTTTTAATGATTTCTCTCCCACTCAAGTTACATTTTTCTCCAAGCTGAGTTTTTATGGGATGAATTCATATCTCATATTGAGAAAACATTGAATTCACTTCAGAACTTACAAAGGGAGAATAGACAGTTGTTTTTTCCTGACATTATATTGTGAGGTGCAGCAGCTGATGTTCAGCATGCTGAACAGCAATCTGAGAGTCATTACTTCACCTGAGCGTTTTACGGCATGACATTAATTTTACAGGTGCTGCATTTAAAGAGGGGCTTTCTGTTCACTGTAAACTGTACAGAGCAGTTTCATACTGTCGCTGGCAACGTGAAATCCCCTCTTTGACAGCTTTTAATCACAATTTTTAATTTTCAGCACATTGAATTGAATTTATCCAGAAAAGTTGGGATGCATCCCAAGAATGCAGTGACATTTTAGAAGTATGTGGTTGCAGTTATTCATCTTGTCCACACTGGGACTTGATCTGGCAACAGACCATCCTTCTGGGCTGCCACAAGAGCCCCCAGAAGTGGAACCCCCGAGAGGGGTAAGTGACCTTCCCCCTTCTCCCCTTCACGTGCGTCACTCTACAAAAAACAGAAGTTTGGTGGAAAAGCAACAGAAGTGGTTCTCCTCAAACTTCTGCTAAAGCAAACAACAAACAAGCCTACTGAACGTTTGGTAACTGCAAATCCATAAAGAGAGGTGCAAATTAATAGTTGACCACAGACACCAGAGGTACTGCAAGGCACTGATATCAGAACAGATTGTCGAGGACCTGGATTCAGAAAATACACGATTTAGTTATTTGCTTGATTTGTAGAACGCAACAAAAAACAAGAATTTTTGCCATTTAATTGTCTTATAATCGGAACAAAAACAAACAACCTTTATGACCAGGAATCCCAAAGATCTCAAGGTGATGTGCTTATGTCATATTGCACTCTCAGATTTAGGTACATTTCTGTGTAAAATGCAGTTTTCAATGCCAGGTAAGCATCCTAATTAGAAAGTGAAATTCCTCAGCCTGATGTCAAAGTTATATGTCTCATGTATGTCGCAAAGTGCACGAGAAGAAAACACAACTGGAAAGGGAAACATGATTTGACTGTGGAAATGCTCTCGCGGAGAAGAGAGAAAAAAAAACAAAAAACACATCATTTTCTTCCAGGAGGCGATTACATCCGAGCCTGAATGAGTCAAACGGAGAACCGAGTCATCTCTCTGCTGTTCATGCATCACAAACCGACTGCGTGCACCGTGTGCTCGTACGCATCTACGCATCTTTATATCCAAATGAGCCTGAAGCTGTGCGGCAAGACAGAAAACTAACAGTGTTGGAGGGGAGATGCTGTCAGCAGGGTTGTCTGCCCCCCACCCCCCCTACAATGATATGATCACTCTTGGCTTTTTTGGCTTCATGTACATACTGAGGAGAGAGCACATCATATAGTCGTCTCCTCCCAGAAGGAGAGGAAATGAAAACTCGATGAATTCATGAATTTTTTACTTTGGGACGGGACGAAAAACTGCCGCTTCTTGGTGACAACTGCCGTTTGCCCGACGTGTGCCCAAGCCCGGATTTAAAAGTGTCTCCGACCTCGAAAAAAACACACCGGTTTGACGCTAAGCAAGCATGTCAATTTGCATTGATGAGTGCGATAACTGCCCCCAGTTCAACTCAGGACTTTTTGAAAACGAAGTTGCAAAGAACAAACGGGCAATAAAGCGGGGACAATGTGACTGTTTCTTTGAATTTGACGTTTCAACACACAGCAAGCCTGATTAGCCAGGCTCACAAATTCATGCTAAACGTTGGTTAATGTGCATTTTCATGACACGAAGCGCAACAACATGGTACAAGACATCATGGGATTGATCCACTCACTGATTCGGTTTATTTCGGTTGTTTGGTGCATGTAAAACGTCACATCGGTCCGATCCCTTCTTTCGGTGTTCAGGAAAACAGGACAATCTGATTCCCTCACTCACAAAGAGTGAGATCAACCTGGCCCAAAGTGTCCACGCAAACGCAGCCGATGATCAAGCTGACTGAGAGTTGCCGTCAGGCGTAAAGACGTCGCTGTAGATGCAGGCGGAGCTGCTAATGCCGTCCATTCACTCGATCAAATACTACTGCCTGTCGAGCTGTTTTTCTGATAAATGTGCACAGGAAAAATAAAACAAACTGTTGCTGCTGTGTTGGGGGAAGTGCATCATATATATACTGTAACCTGTCTAGACAGCCAGTGGCTGGAAAGCTCCAGTGTCTTCAAGGTTGTCTGAGTTCGAATGATGTTTTTATAGTTTGGGCTCTTTTACAGAAAAACAAAACCACGCCACAAACAGACAATTCCTGCTGCACCAGTTCCTTGTTTAAAAGCTGGAAGCCTGCAATTAATGTGTGCTGCGTGATTCATACTCATCAACTAATCTGGCAGCGTGAATCTCTCTGTCTCTAAATACATTTAGAGCACTCTGAATCTCCACCACTTCCATTCCTCGTCTCCTCTCGCAGTAGGACCTCCATCACAGAGAAATTTTGGGCCCCCAGCCACAAGGCTCCTTTATTACTTCACCTCCCTCCATCCCCGGCTCACCCCCCCCCCCCCCCTTCTCTCCTCCTTCTCTCCTCCCTCCGCCTGCTACCTTCCCCTCCTTCTCTCAACCGAAAGATTTCATTTTTTTTCCCCACATCGGCGTGTCTTAATATTTTCTGGATAAAAGGCACCGTGGTGGTTTGATGTTTCAGTGATCACTTGTAGCTGCTCATTGAAAGGCGTGCGCGGCAACATAAAGCTCATAATTATTTCAGCTGTTTTGAATTCAACAGTTTTTCCGTCTCCGTAGACATGGCTGGGCTTTATCCTCGTGTTATTTTTTCTTTTCTTTTTTTTGAAAATCAAAGTCAGCGAGCTGCCGGTGTTCTGAACCCAAACAAAGGAAAGTTCAGCTTTATGTTTTAATAACTGCAGATTTACAGCAGGCTGTTAAAAACGGTGAAGGAGACGACAATATGTAACATAATTATGAAAGGAGAGAGGGAGAAAAACCTGCGCTGATGAAGTCAGACCCTGTTAGAGAGAGCCTGTTTGAGAGGAGCATGAGGTGGATGGATGGATTCTGGACCCGGTCATGCACTTGAGATGGGCGAGTCAGTTTGTTCTCACATGGTCTAAAGTTTGCTTTTCAAGTTTTTTGAGTCACTTTGGGCAGTCATCTCTTAACATGAACACCTGCTGCTTTCTTAGTTTGTCAGAGGACAGACTGGACGCAACAGTGACCTCTGGCACTGTCATGTGATGCCAGGCGACGAAACACGCTGGTTCACCGATCAACTTAGGACAGTAATTGAGAAGCACAAGGCTCCGTGTTCACTTTAGTGATGGAATATTGAGGTGACGCCTCTCTTTTGGGTTAGTTGCTGCTGCTGCTGCTGCTGCTGCTACTGCAGGAGCTTCCGGTTTGTCCTCTCTCTGAGCCTTCATGGCTTCCGTTAGCTTCGCCTTGCTGGGTACAATGAGTACGACACTCAGGCTAGATTGTGAGGTGACAAACATTAATGGCCGACAATAAAGGTCTGATTCACTCTGTGTTACACTGTCGACCTCAAGAGAAAACTTTGCAACGCAGTTCACAGACATATGGACATTTTTCACAACTGTTGGTCATTTTTAGAGGACGATAAGGACATAATTTGCTTTCAACAATAAAAGAAGGCCACACTATGCAACTTCAAGCCAAACGAGGATCATTAACCACACCACATATGTCACTCGCTTTATAAACATAGTCTGAGTGGTTGTTTACCTGCAGGTAAACACATATTAATTCTGTCTTTTGAAATGCCATCACTCTCAGCTCCTGCACGGCCCCTCCTGCTGTTTCTGTGGACACATTGCACTCATTAACGGCTCGATCGAAACCATGACAAGACTGCGCTCCAACAGCCCATCTCTCTCCTCACACCCACTGTGGTTTTTCTCATGAAAAATAGTTTTACAGAGAGATGGGGAGAGAGGGGTCGAGGATGAGAGGGGGGGGCAGCAGAGGGTCTCAAAGACTGAAGAGGGAGAAAACCTCACAGAGAGTGAGGAGGATGGAGAAAAGAGCCACACCGCCCGGAGAAACGACATTCCTCTGTCATCTTAGTTACACAGATCGAGCAGAATGTTATTACCTACAGCTACACGTGCAGAAACATGGCCCTTTTTTTTTTTTTTTTTTGTCACACTCCATGTGTGAGTCTCCTTTTCACTATCAAGTCACTACAGATTGTGGTGATGTCTTCTGGGAGTCGTGGAGCTACTTTGCTTGTTCGAAAATAAACCAAAAAAGCAAGTGGTAACTTAAAAAACACACACACGCACGCACGCACAGACACAATTCATGTGTTTTTTTTCTCTCTTTGCTATCATTATACAGTGCACATGGATGTGTGATTGAAGTATTCCTATGACGCTTTCGCGAGACCGTCAGCATTGTGCGGTTTCGATTACTGATTCACTCAATACCAAGTCAGCTTATATCAGTCAACATGGAAGTCACACTTTGTTCTCCTGAAGAGTTATTATTAAATACGAGTCGGCATTATAAATTTTTTGTTTCACTTCATAATTTTCTGATCAAAATAAGTACTCTTTGTTCATCAATTCTTTTTATTTTTACATTATTTTTTTAATAAAAGAATAAAACGTGGAAGTATTTAATTTATCTGTTTCACTTCAGAATAATAAAAATAAAACACAACATGTAACTTAGTTTATTTATTTAGTAATACATTACGTTTAATTTGCTCATTTTATTTAAAAAGTATTTGTTCCTTTAGCTTAATGTGTGCTTGTATTTCTACATTGTCAAACAAACCACTCCAGTATTTCCCAACACATACTGTATATGGTTAAGATGCCATTTTCCTCTAAGCGAGTGCATCTACAGTATGTGTATGTGTCAAGAGGAGTGTGAGAGTATGTGCGTCTACGTGTGTATGTGGAGGTTCTGAGTTGTGATGCTCCTAATTGGGCTGAGGAATGTGTTTTATTCTGTCACATGCTTCGTTTCGCCTCCTCGTGTACGAGGAGTTTGACTGACTGACAGCCACACAGTGGGAATCAGTCACCAACATGCCGGTGCTGAAACACGCTGTGACATCACAGTGAGACCTCGCTTCCTTTTCGGAGGGTTTCCTCCGCAGTCCGAGTGCTTCCTTTCTCCATCGTCACCCCGGCGCTTGCAGAGAAGGTTCAAGGAAAAAAAAAAAAAAAAAAAAAAAGCAGGGGCTGTGTGTTCATCCAGTGCCCACCAGTGTCAACCAATTAGTGGATGGCTGTGTTACTTCACAGCTCAGTGGAAACAGCGAGTGACATTTCACTCAAGGCACGTGTGCACGCACACGGGCTCTGAGCACACCTACACATGAATGCCAGCGTCGACAGCGACGTACACTGGGGTGCATGCTGTGCAAACACAAAGTAGTATGTGTCGGGTGAAACACAGACAAATGGTACACACTCATTACAGAAGGGGGGGGGGGGGCAACAGGAAGGATTAGGAATTAATTTGGTTCCCATTTAGCAGTGAGGCTCATATCAAAGAGACACCAGGCTTTGTTTATGTACTGCTATAGGCTGCAAGCCTGATTGGTCTAAATTGGCTCAATGACAAGTGTGTGTGTGTCTGTGGGTTGTGTGTGTGGATGTGTGTGTTTGAGACTACTAGCGGCATCCAAAACCCCACCAGAATTGTAAGGTTCAACCGATTAAAATAGATCATAAAGACTTTGCTGCTCAGGCCCCAGTTTCTCTGACAACAAATAGTGAGAGCACAACTCCTCTTTGAGGTTTTCTGTTCACATCATTCCCCCCAAAAGTAGCCTCAGTTACAGCAACATTATTGTCAGGTGCAAAAGTTGGACTATGGTTGGCGCTGGTTAAGGTAGACACAATGGGAATGGGGAGACATGCTGTTAATGAGAGGACCCCCAAAGACATTATCTGTGTGTGTGTGTGTGTGCGTGTGTGTGTGTGTGTGTGTGTGTGTGTGTGTGTGTGTGTGTGTGTGTGATGCGACGACCCTGGGGGTAGCCGTGAA
>JAUESE010000062.1:495741-509761 GCA_032274725.1 Malacoctenus triangulatus
CACAGACACACACACACACACACATACACACACACACGCACAAACATGGACAAATATATGGATGCATGCAAATGCACACACTGCATTGTCACTTGAGTGAAAGGCGGATATTGTGCTGCATCGGCGCCCTGGTACAGTTTAATCAGAAAAGGGCGAAAAACCACACCAAAGCCAAACATGACGGGAATGAAATCGGTGCCTTCCTTTCAAACAAATGACGGGATAATTTCATTTAGCACAAGGACGGGATGGAGGCAAGCGAAACCTTTGTTTCCATCATGTGTCGCAATATATACCTGCCCCCTGGGTGCAGCAGTGACATCCACACGCGGAGTGAAAAGGAATTAGGAATTAGGCTGATGAGAAGAGATAAGACAGAGGAGGCAGGAAGCGCAGAGAGGGATGGGAACAGAGGGAAGTGGAAATTAGAGAAGACACTGCCATGGTAGATTAAAGCCTCCTAAACATAAGGAACGGGGGGAGGGAGGGGAGAGACACAATGGTGTGGAAATGGAGCCTGAACAAGTCATGTTCAAGAGAATCATGCTGGCACAACAACGTGATAGGACTTCTGGGTATGACGCTCTACCTCGACTGGTTTTGCAGACAAACTATCCTGGACCTGTGAGGCCCGACGGAACAACCAAACAGAGTGATGGAGAGCTACGATATCCAATTTCTGGAAATATCAAACACCCAACTGTGAGAGACGAGAGAACGAGAAGTGAGGAGCTCCTTTTACAATCAAAGGAACTAAAGTTTACCTCTGAAAGAAAGTTGGTGCGTCTCGCTGTGAGACCAGATGGGAACAAACTCCAAAACACATGAAAGGAGAAAGCCACAGCACACATCTGTTTTTTTTTTTTTTTTTCCAGTTTCGCAATCTGCGTCAGCATCATGTCAAGCACCGGGTTAAAAAAAAACAAACAGCAGCAGCATCCCAAGAAACCACAAAGTCAGGAAGAGCAGCAGCGTCGGATAGCATTAGCAGCTATTAGCAGACACAATAGCTCAAGGTTAGAGTGAGAGAAGAAAAGAAGCATGTATAAAAAACGAAATCACAAGTCATAGCACTCGTATCACAAATACCAGCTGTTGGAAACAACAGAAAATCCCAAACTAGTGTGAAAGAGTGAAGAAAGACTAAAGGCTATACAGGTGACACAGGCTATTAGCAAAAGCAAAAATAAAGGAAACGAGATCTGGAGGGTAGAGAGTAAGAAGATTAAAGTAAAAAAGAAAAACAGATGAATACCAGCCATGTATCAGAAACAATACAACTGAATATTATTATGAGAAGAAGAAAAAAAGGAGTGAAAGACCAAATTAGAGCACCTGTGTCAGGCTACACAGGAAATAAGCCAAAAGCAGAACCAGGAATCTAAACTACGAACAAAGGAACTAAAAAGCCATTCTGGCATTGATATCAAGCCACAAGGAAAACAAGCTATTAGCAATTGTAACAGGTAGAAGGTTGGAATGTCAAAGAAACAATTGAAATATGATTGAAATGGAAAAGCAAAAGAAAAAAGAAACGAATGCATTCCTCTTCACCACAGTCAACATGTCTACCAACAGGGTCTAAAATACCAACAGCAGCACAAGAAAGAGGGGAGCGAGATGACGGAAACTGGGAAGAAATAAATGGAACGACAGAAGCAAAGAAGAGGTAAAGAAGCCAGAGAATAGCTCACTCCTCCTGCTTCCTCAAGGCCACTTATCCATTAGCAGTGATTAGCACCAGCAACAGAGACAAAACAACGACACAGAGAGAGACTGAGGAAAGATTGGTGAAAAATCATAGATTGGAAGAGCTGCGGTTTGGCATTCATGTCAAGCTTCAGTCTCCAAACTCATCAGCAACAGCTTTGGAAACCACACTGAGCGAAAAGTCAGAGGTTGGAAAGAAAATGAGGGAGAAACAATGATATTGATTCCAACTTTCAACTGCTAGTCTCAGACTAAGCTTGAGAACAAAACAGGGGAAGAGACAGAGAGAGAGAGAGAGAGAGAGAGAGAGCAGTGGGACGACGGCGAGCTTCGCCTGCGAGTCCCGGGTCGCAGCGGGAGCCTTACCTAGGACGCCCAGCCGGTAGTTGACAGTTATCACAATCACATTGCCATAGCTGGCCAGGATGCTGCCGTCAAACATATTCCCAGTTCCTTCCATGTAGGAGCCCCCGTGGATGAAAACCATCACCGGCTTGGGGCTTCCACTCTCCCTAATGTCTGGAGGAAGAGCAGAAGAGGAAGGAGGAGGAGAAGGAGGAGGTGGAGAAGGAGGTGGAAGAGGCAGAAGGACTGATTAGATGACATATTAAAGGTGATGGGCAGAGATGCAATTTCAGAACTTTTTTTTTTTTTCGGTAAGAGGGGTGGGAGGCTTTGCCCACCTCTTCACTTTAACATATTTTTTTTCCCTGAGTGATTCTGGCACGCTGGCTGTTTCCCGTGGAGACCTGGGCACATTTCGGCATCAGTCCGTTCATTTCCGCAGCGTGACATTTTGGCAGCAATTGGAGAAACTCGGCCTCCGTTCATTCAGTGGCTATTTTCTTTTCTTTTTTTTTTTGCGCATCGGTGTTAATGAGATGGGATATTTAATGGGGTGCGTTTTAATTTTCCTCCTGGCGATCGACTGTCAGACGTCGGCAATCTCAACTGTCAAGTGGGGTTGAGGTGAAGCCGGCGCGATTAATCAGGGGAAAGTCTCGTAAAAAATAAACAACATATTAGTTTTGACAATTTTATGGGAAACCACTGCTTCATCGCAATGTTAATTTGGAGTCAGGTGAGCGCTGTGGGAAGCATTTGCCTGGAGTTTTATGGTGTAAAACTGCATGTACGCACCTTTTTGCAATAAAAGGAAACAATATAGAATAAAAACCCCAAATAGCACACTTGTGTTTTTTAAGGTACTTTAAAGTTATTGAGAAGTACATTCGTTTGGGTTTTCAATGAGAGACCACTCGTTTTCAGAAATGTAATGTGCGGGGAGATTTTCAAATTAAAAGCCCGCAAACCCACGGCCCCGTGATAAATGGATTACGGGGTCGCAACCTTCCCTCGGAGACATGAAGTCCATTAATGGCTGCTTCTAATACACACGTTTTTCTGTGTCTTTTACATTGCGAGTGAGACTTGCTGAGAGTAAAAACAGTTTGAAAAAAAATTGTATCGCAATCATTTCATAATGCCTTCAAGACGCCGCACAAAACAACAGAAAATAGAGAGGCTAATGTAGCTGCAAAGTTTGCAATATTAGAACATGTTAGAAGGGTGGAGGGGGGGTACAGCCTAAGACGGTGACGTGGCACCTACAGAGGCCGGCTTCTGAGCCGGGAGGATGAGAGGAGTTGCCGAGATCTAACAACATGCTGCAACTCGTGTTCAAAACAAGGTTTCACTTTCATCTTCTGTTTCACAGGGACGAGGCTTTTCATCCCGCTTCCTAACTATCTCCAGTACACAGAGCGGCGCGCGCCGTTTATCCCACTGATATTCTCGGCCACGGATGGGACGCGGGGGTCCGGAGAGAGAGATCAGGAAGTCTCTCCGGGGAATTAAAAATCAAGCAACCAAGGAAAAACAGAGGAGCGCTACCTCGGAGGCATGGACAGTAAGGAGGGGAGAGGGACCTCAGTGAGAGGGTGGAGTGGTGCAGGCAGAAAGGTGGTGTTTGTCAGGATGTTCCTCTGCTCTGTGTGTTTAAAGGACTGCGTTTCGAAAGGCCACACATTTAGAAAATGTAAAGACCTTGAAGGGAAAAAACACTAGAAAGCGCTTTTACCAACAAAGGCTGGATTGGAGGAGAGGCTCAGCTGCTTTGAGTTACTGCTACAAGCTAACAATCTTGCAACATCTGCAGGGAGCAAGACTTTGATTTTATAAGCTAAATGCAAAATGGATGTATTATGTTTTTGTCGACAGAGAACTCTGATACGAACTGCACCTAATGCACCTTACCTGACTTTTCCTCTGCTGCTTTTGTGAACTGTGGCAGCTGAGATTCGCTGTCTGACCTCAGTACAGCTGACAAGTTGTTTTTAGTCAATGTTCTAACTGTTCCTCCAAGTTTTACCGCATGCACGAACACATGCTCAATGCTACACTTTGCTATTACATTGTCATAATTGTTGGAACAACGCTGTGGCCAGTTAGCCAGTGGGCTAACTTCTGTAGATATACCCACAGAGTACCTCATTACGTAGATGGGACGACTAGTTTTACAGTCACTTGCTGCCTTTTTTTTCCTGGAGCGAGTTCAAACTTGAAACTGAAATAACTTATATTTTATTACTCCACCTTGTGGTATTCGGTGACATAACAACCCCCAGCAATATAGTGTAGTTCTTTTCCTTTATACTAGCCTGTTTTAATGGTTTTTCAATTGTGATTTCATAACTTATATTAGTTGTCAAGATGGTGGTGTGATATAACTGTAGAGCTGTTCGTCTCCATGATCGACGGAGCTAAATATTTGTAATAAACAGTGGTGCTAGACTGTGTAACACTTTAATTCAAGTAATAATCGATTCAGGGAGTTTCTGTGTTTTTCCCCCTTTTTCAATTTTCATACCTCAAACCAGCGGATTCGATCAGGATCAGGATCTGTCTCTGCGTGGAATACTTTTATCACTCACTTGAAGCCTCTACTCAACATCAGTGCAGCTCTTCAGCCTGCTGTCACTGTGAGTCACTGTCAGCTGTCAGCAGCAGGCAACCAAGTCACTCCGAGTCAGCGTCACAGCCACGTCAGCACTGCTGGACGCTGAAACGCACAAGTTTTTTCTTTTTTTTCCTTTTCTTGTTTGTTGGGAAAACTTTTTTTTTTTGGATAATGTCCGTGCTTCACGAGTGCTGAGAGCGGTTGATTCCCCAACAGGGAAGGTATTATTGACACTACCTTATAAACTCAATTAGCGAAGGGAAATGGAGTAACAGAAGACAACAACAATCGAGCAGGAAATTAAAATGAGACACATTTTGCTAAAACGCCGTCTCCGTGGGCGTTTGTTTGTATGCTACGCCCATCCTTTTGTGTTATTTTCTTGGTGCAGAGCCCATTACATCACTTTCATCATGCTCTGTCCTTTGTAGCTGCATTTCTGCGGTAGCTGGTCGGTTCCCTCTGTCACAGCAGGGCAGTGGCCACAATGTAGCAGCACATCATAACTCTCCTCTGGATGCTTTCCAGAGAGGCCTGACAAAAAAGGTCAGGGGGATTATGGTAAGTGAATGAGAGCGTGTGTGTCTGTGCGGGTTCTCTTGCACTGCGGATGTGCGTGGGGCTCAACATACGGAGGGTGAAGCAACAGCAGTGAGGAGGATGGCATCTTGTTCTCTCTGGCAATGCAGATGAAACCACTGATCCTGCTAACGTTGTTAGCATGACAGCAGCAGAGAGTGGCTGTCATGGTAGCGAGGTTATAAACGCAATTTGGGGCTTTTTTTAATGACAACAATGCCAATTATTATGATGACTTTCATCATGTTGATTATTATCTGTGATGCTAATAAAAACAATTACTCCTGACGGATGACAGCCATGGTGTAGTCAATGTTAATGTGATGTTAATGAATGTAATAATTGCAAAAGTTATGATGATTTGAATTAAAACACTTCTGGTAATAAAGTGACAATGTGGTGATTCGGCAACGCTGCCAAAACTGCCCAACAATTGTCGATGTAACACACAAAAAAGTGAGTCTTTGCTCTGATTTTTAAACTCATTGAGTTAAAACCAGTATCCTTCCCTCAACCACCAGTTGCTGTTTTCTCTAACTAAACATTTCTAAAGTTAATTATGCTTTTTATCTTTTCCTAATTGGCTGAATTACATCTGCTGCAATAAGGTGACAAGAGGGTGACAACCTTATTGAGTTGTTTCTTTTTCTTATGAAAATACGTTCACAGGAGATTCGATTCGGCCAGTGAGACATTCAAACCTCCAAAGGAACTCTTTTTTTGTTTATTTTTTTCAAGATTGCTATCACACCTTTGCAAAACACCTATTTTGTTGGCAGTCCACAAAGTCTTATATTCGCAATATTGACAGGGGCAACACGAGTGGCCCACTGCAATTACCAAGTGATAGAGAGGGTTTCTGTGCTGTTTTAATTGGGTGCTCTCCAAAGAGCACTGGAACGGAAAGCCCCGATAATGAGTTTTATCTTGAATGTCACTTGAAATCCTAACAATGCCTTTTTTGACACATGGGCAGGCCAAGCCAAAGTGTGTTGTTGCGCTAAAAAGCGGGGAAGCCGGAGTGTGTGGAGGAGGAAGGAGTAGATGGATGGGTAAATGACAATGAAGGACCTCGATTAAAACCCACACAGAATAGATTCCAGTGAGGAACCTTGAAGTAAATATTTCTTTTTGTATTCACGCGCAGGTTAGAAAGTCATGGTTTACCAGCATCCTAGTTACCAAGTATTTGTGTTTTTTAATGGCACTTCTCCATTAGTACCTCCTCAGTTGTACTTGCCCTGACTTCACCCTGTTAAAGAGCATTTCCAATAGGTACAGCAGGGGGGGGCAGTCAACAAGGCAGTTATGACAGTGCTCAAAGAATCAAACCATGAGTGAGGTAAAATGGACGAACTGCCTTCGTGTCCCCCATTGTTATAGAGTGCGTGTTAAATCACGCATTAGGTGAGTTTTGATTTGTGCTGCGATGGTGACTTCACCCAAACATGTAGCAGTATGTGGAAGGCCAAAAAGAGAAGAATGAAATGCCAATCTTTGTCTTTCTCACATGAACAGATATCTACGTCATCCTCTGTTTCAGTCCCAGGTTGTGGGGAGAATTTTGTGACGATGCTGTTGACAGCAAATTATTGATTAGGTGACAATTAGACTGATGAATTCTTAAGGGCGATGATTGGAGGCTGAGGAGCTGGCAGGACGGAGAACGCCGTTTGCGACAGTGTTCCTGTGATCTATCAGATCTGCTTTTATCGGCTCTGAAGCCACCGCTTCACAAATGATTCCTTTAAGTCCCCTGTGAAAGCTGCACGATGCGCCGCCACTTCCTGTAGACTGGCCCGCGAGCGCTGCAGGATGCCATGAATTAATCCCTGCTGCAGCGAGATACATCCAGGGCTGCCTCTCCTAACTGCCTCCCTTTTGTGTTGTGCATTGAAGGTCGGCGGTAATGAGGTGAGGTTAGGATAAAATTGCCTTGGCAGGGCTGGAGCATTTGATGGATTTACCTGAATTTACCTGGATTTACAGCCTGAAACAAGTCCCGGAGTAAACCGAACACACTGTACCCTGAGGTTTGAAGTTTATGCTATCCAGCCGGCTCTCCGTGTGCTTTCCTGGCATCAGTCGATTGGCTGCCGCTGCGAGACATGGAGCCAAAAAAAGCCCCCCGTCTCTCCCTTCATTCCCCTAACTTATCAATTAATCCTCTTTCAGCTGATTGCAAATTTCATCACGACCAATCATAGTCCTGCATAAAGGCAGTTAATGGCGTGTTTGAGGTGATTACCAGAGCAGCCAATATTTACATGATGGTTGCCGTGTCACTGTGTCTGACTTGAAACGATTTGAGCAGTCAATAAAAGTGTTTGGAAATGTGTGAGGACATCGAGCTCTCCTCAAGGAGTTTTCCTTTTTCCCCCGCAGCAAGCGGCAAGATGAAAGCCTCGCAATGTGAGTGCGAAGAAATGAGATGCAATCTTGTCGTGCTTCAGCCCCGACTATCTGCCATGTGGTGAGTACAGGTGAGGGGGGGGGGTTTGACGAAGGGGTGGGCGCCGCCACGCCGGCGCGGACCAGATCATTGCTTGCTCGAGGACGAGGCGAGGATCAAAGCGATTCAGGTGCTTTGGATTTCTCTGAGCTGACCCTGAGAGGTGCCCACGGGCTGTTGCAACAACTCCAGGCAGGCTCCACCACTGAGCTGGAGACGACTTATCAATCTAACAACGGGAACAAGAAGCAGATGTTGGGGGTCCTCACAGGGGGTCAACAGGAACCGGGATGAAAAGCACTGGTTCTGATGTGTCTCAGTGAAAGGCTTCAGTGTTGACAGAACTCGTGAGAGTAACGGTCCGGCAGCATGGATGTCAACACAAAGTGGTTTGGAGATTTGATGACAATACAATATCAATGAATAATTTTTATTATTTATTATTAATAGACTTTTGGTTTCATGAAATATTCAAAGAAGGGATGCTGGCACTGGGAATGGCTGCAGAAACACAACTGGTTGGTCATTTCTTCAGAGATATTTAAAACCTCTGACTTTGTTATTGCCCCATTCAGCACTCAAAATGCTTTCTTTTACACTATTTTACATGTCTGTTTATCATTATTTATATTTGGTGTTGTTTTGTTTATTTGGCTGAATATTTCAGCATTAAATAATGTATATTCACATTGAGGTTGGAGTCCAGAGACAACAGCTATATCCAACGTGCTGCAGCTTCCATCTTTAGGCAGCCATTGTTGTTTTGAATTGTTCAAAACTGAGCAAGGTTTAAGAAAAGTACTCGATTATGATAATCACTCAAACATTGGTTGTGGTAATGAGCATAAATCCCAGATGTGTTGTACAGTACGTGCATCCCATCCTTTTGCCCACTCGACCCCCTGCTCAGAGAAGGAGGCCTCCATGCTCGATGCAGCTGGAAAATCGACGATGAATTTTTTGTCCGTTGTTATATTTTCAATTGCTATAATCTCTTCATCTTTTATGGCTTCCACCATGGAGCCTTGTGATTTAATTATGGAATGATTTGTTGAAATGCTACCAAACGTCAGTTGCTTTCCACTTACCATTACGAATGGACTTTTTGGACACTTTAATGCCCCGCTGAATCATTCGGTGGAACGAATTTTAAATCACCATCGCTCAGATCAAAAAACTTCTTAAACCAGTCAACAAGCATTAAGACCCAACTGTGAGCTTAGTAAATCCTAGAATTGTCTCAATTGTGCTGATGGGCATCGACAGGCAACCTGCACTTGTACCCTGTGACAAAGTGTCTGAGATTTACTATGGATTGTCAGGCATCCGCAGAAAGCATCATGAGTGCTCTTCGTGTAGTGGTTTAAAGTTTGTTTGCCTCAAAACAAAAGGCTTCATTTCCTTGTATGGCAGCGACGAACCGTGCTGAGGAAGGTTTGCTTTCAACTGGTGGTGTACATGTGCGACATGTGGCAAGCTCACCACAGTCAGTGGCATTAGCTGGTACGAGCTAGCTAGCATAATCCCCATTGATCTTCATGATCCCTTTCTTGGCTACAACATGGTCTTGATGGTATCAGCGAAATCTCGCTGCTTGTGCCTCACATGCTGTATATCTTTGTACTAGATCCGTGCTATATGGGGAGAATACCATCTCACAGGTATTGGCCATATAATACTTTATATGAGGTATCAAGGGTCCTTTAAGATCCCTCTGACTCTTGTATAGCCACCACTCCAGCTAGATTTGCTGTTAAAGGGGAAAAAAAGCTTTGAACAAACCCCCAGCTCTTGGGGACCTCCCTGTTTACATCTCTGTTCCCGGCACAAAAAGGATTACAAACAGCAGCTTGACTGAGTTTGAAGAGATTGTAAAATGGAAGATTTGTTGGGAGTTCGGGGGGTGGGGGGGGGGAGGGCAACATGTCGTTGAGTTTACATTGCCAGGACTGTGATGTGTCAAAGGTTAAGAGCATCAAGAAGCACACGGGCGGAAGGGAGCACTGCAGGGCTGGGCAGGTGGGGGTGGGGGTGTTGAGAGGGGGGGGTTTCTGGGTGCAGATGATTGCACTTGACTAGACGTGCGCGTATGTGTGAGGGGGAGTGTGTTTGTGTGTGGTCCCAAGCATATTTCCCTCTATATTAAACGGGATTAGTTGCCTGCCCTGCATCCTTTATCGAGATAATACTCGAAGCTTGCTGGGATTTTTATTGAATGGATCTGTGCGAGCTGTGCGACTCTTGGTAATCTTATGGGAGTTTGTGTGTGTGGGTGTGTGTGTGAAAGAGAGAGAGAGACAGAAGGGAAGAGAGAGAAAGAGAAAGGGAGAGAGAAGGCTACTGCGAAAAAAAGAGAAACCCAGCGTGATGGCAGGGATCAAAGGGATAGGGATGGTTGCGAGTCTTATTTGGATGTAATTGCTGTTTACTTCGGCACATTATACAGTAGAGGTGCCTTATTAAGGCTTTCTGACTGTCATTAAAGCTGTACCCGACGCAGTCTTAAGGGGATGTGACTCTATCTCAGGATTTCTTTTTTTTTTGTTGCCTTTTTTTATTTATTTATTTTTTTAAATCAAGGACATTTTATTTCTAATATGACTTTTCAAAGAACTTCTCTCTTCCAGCAATTAAGGAAAGGTTCATGTTTTTGTATTATTGGGATTAATAGGTTTCAAGCACGCTGGCACGGCTTTCAAACAGCACTTCATTACAATATCAAGGGGAGCCGTCGCTGTGTTTGGGTTCTATAATCTTTGTTCAGCATCCGCCTTTAGTATTCCTTTTTATCTCAGTAGCCATAAAGTATTGAAGGCTTTCGAATCATAAGCAATCTATTGCTCCTCTTGTGACTTTCAGGTGTCTGTAGGCACTCAACAAGAAGCTTCTCATTGTGGCTCTGTGATGTTCTCTGAAAATTTAGTGCCAAATGAAGAGTGGCTCCTCCATGATTTCTGGTTCTATCAGTCCTCCACACTTACACTGATAAAGTACATCAGTCATGTGTTAACAGACACCTTGTTTAGGACAGTAGTGTCCCAACTCGGTCCTGGAGGGCCGGGACCCTCAGACGTTCAGAAATCTCCCTGCTCCAACACACCTGGCTTAAATGAGTGTTGTTTCATTCAGGCCACCAGCAGCAGCCCGCTAACAAGCCTCCTTGGATTGGGGCGTGTTGGAGCAGCGGGGACACGCCTTTGAGTCAGAATAAGGGAGGAGGAGAGTCCTCCAGGACAGGAGGTGGACACCTCCAAGTTCAGGACATGTTCAGCCATGGTTCTAAGTGGGCCTTAAAAAGTGACGTTGACGGACCGCAAGTCGCTAATTGGCCGGGGGGGAATGATGCCATCGGGGCAAGTTGAAAGATGGTGACAACAGAAGACAATGCTCCACCTATGCAGGCCGTGTGTTTCTCCCTGTGGGGACCACTGATCGGGAGGTGATAGAAATCACACCCAAGGGTTAAGTGGTCGCAGTTTTATATTTAAGTTTGTTTGGCTTAAACACATAAGAGCAAACTGTGTTGGATGGATGGATCAAGCACATTAATATGTGTGGTTGAATGTTTTTTTTTAGAGGGGCAAGAGTTGGTGTTTATTTTTTAGTACGTTTTCGAACCGAACTTTTTCAACATGACCGAGTAGTTGTGGAGTTTGAAACTAGCCACAGAGCAACACTTAGTCTTGCCAAACTCTGATGATTAGAACAGCTCGTATGGTGTAGAAAGTGGGTCGAGTGGGATGAAATTTGAAGATGTATGAAGTTTTCACATGAACTTATGTTCACAGATTTTGTTCCAGAGTGTTCATGACCCAACCCAGTCCCTTTTTTGGGCTTTGGTCTCGCAAAGTTGTTTGTAACATTAAGATTAGTTGCATTAAAATTTACCAAAATAACACGAGTGGGACATTGCAATTACTAAGTGATGGGATGTGCTGTTTTAATTGGCTAATTCAAGAAAAAAAAAAAAAAAAACTTACCAAAATGAAGAGGCCAGATAAAAAAGGAAACCTGCAATGTCACTGAACTCCACGCAAACGCTGGCTCTTCCCTCCTAATGCCAAGTCTGTCACGAGTGCTCGCCAATCTGCATTTCATGTGCAACCAGTTTGGCAGCCAGGGGGCTTGGTATCCAACAGCAGCTGCAGCTGGATGACCAGGAAGTTAGTTTAACACGTCGCTGTGTCGTAAATTAGCTCAGACTTTTTTCTTTTTTTTTTTTGCCCCGGAGGAGGCGAGGCCGTGCCAGGAGATGGAGAAATGGGAAACCTGTTTACACAGAGCTTTGGCGAGCAGGAGACCGATTGCTCGCGTACGACAGCAGCGATCGGTTTGATGCCAAAGGCGTGACCAGGTCCAAGTGTTGGAAGACGAAAGCCAGCGAGCCAGAGATCATTTTTTTCCCCAATATCACCTTTTTTTTTTATATCAAATGAGGCAAATTGAAAGAAAAAAAAGAACATGCAAAAAATATGTTAAGAGCTGGCTGAGGGGTTAATAACAGCGAGTTGATCTGCCGGTGGGATGCAACATAGAAAAGAAAAGAAAAAAATTAAAGGAAAGAGTAAATCCAAGCAGAGAGTCTATGTCACAGGATTAATATCAAAGAATGGTGGGAGACATGTAAAACTTTAAGACATCAAGCTGAAGAGGACAAAACACATCCAGCCCAAAAAGAGAGTGTACAAGTAAAGAGCAAAAAGAAAATGTCCATCACTTTCAAAAAAAGGACAAGAAATGTAGTAAAATCAAAGAAGAAAAAAATTGGAGGAGAAAGGGTGGGTCTGGTTGCCCTCGTCATGCAAATCAGTTTGGCATCAAAGAGGGGGGTAAAAAATACCTTCGTCGTCCGTGCGGTCACTATCACCTAAATCATCAGTGTGTTTCTTTGTAAGGGGACCTAAAAGACCAAGAAGGAGAAGATGGAGGAAAACAGGGTGATCAAGAACACACACAGCTTTCAAAAGATGCTTTTCTTTTCTCCCTTCAAAAATAAGAAAAGTGCAACAATCATCGTTTTTTTTTTCAGCCCCTTTTTTTTTCGTCCAGAAAAATCCTCCCACTGATGAGGAGATTGGGTAAACTTTACCACAATGTCCACTTCACGTGTTCACAGTCAGAATTTACTGTACGGAAGTTCATTTAAGAAAGAGCAAGAAAAGAAGGGCTTTGTTTTGGCTTTTTTTGTTGTTTTTTTGAAAAAAAAAAAGAGGCAAAAATATACGTTTTCTGTTCAAAAGGAGGCTTTAACTGGAGCTAAATCCTTCAGGATCAAAAGGCATGAATTTCTTTGAAACAGTGCATTGAAAGGAAAACATTATACACATCAGAGACACCATGGGAACAACTGGACATGAGCAGTGTAGCAGAGGAAAGAAGCAGCATTTTCTTCAAACGACAAATAATTCAACAGAAGCACGTGACACACTTCCCCTGTTGTATTTCCTGGGTGTGGACCAAGTGACAGTTCACTCTCAGACATGAACACCCAAAAGTCACCCTTCAAAGTTCAAATGTATGAGCAATATCGTTTGAATGGAACAAATAAAATAGGTCCAATTAATTGATGATAGCATATAAAGTGCATCAGTAATCAGCCAACAAAGCAAAAATGTATCCACAATATCATTGACTTGGGAAAATATGTTCCAGGAGTTTGATGTGAATGCTAAAAGCTAAGTGGTCTTAGCCTAGCATTTAAAACAACAAGCCAAGGGGGAAAAAAACAGTTAGCAAAGGTTTGTTTGTAGCCCCATACTAACTTGCTAACTAAGACTCAGACATTACAAGAGAGTTCCCATGTAAACATATTTCCCAAAATGTTGAACAATTTCCTTTGTTTCATTTGTTTCAGCTCAACTTGCGTTGTGTTTTACAAGCTAACAGTCTAACAGGGGAAGCTGTCAGGTACTTTTTTTTTTTTCAAATAAAAGTGACATTTTAAGTTTCTTGTCAATACAGATACATTATGCATGCAGTTTCAAAGACATCCCCAATAACAAACACACACACACGCACAGAAGAAACAGTTATTCACACGTCTGTTGTGGGACAGATCAGAAACAGACAGCCAGTGTGGTGCATGAAACATCAACCAACAGACTAGCTCTCTCTCTCTCTCACACACACACACACACACACACACATACACAGTGCAGTCAGGGGGCTTCAAATAGATGTCAACCAAACAGCTCGCTTAATCAACCTTAATCATACATCCTGTGTGAATACCTATGGCCACAGCCAACCTTGGCAAAGTGTCTGAGTTAGCATCCAGCTAATCTTAAAGGTATACAATAGTACAGTATAGAAAGTCTCTG
>JAUESE010000062.1:538939-550660 GCA_032274725.1 Malacoctenus triangulatus
ACACACACACACACACACACACACACACACACACACACACACACACACACACACACACACACACACACACAAAGCCTATTTGACTGGCTGCCAATACGCTTAATGAAAGAAGTGATGAGTTATTGACAGCTGCCGTGTATCTAAAGCTGCTGAGGTGTCTCTTGCTGTCTCCTGTGTGCTGATGCGTGCACGCGCAGACACACACACACACACACACACACACACACACACACACACACACCCACACACACACACTGAAGTTAGATCTGACGTCTTGTACAGCATTCCAAGTAAAGTAGATGTATCTCATTGAGTGTGTGTGTGCGTGCGTGCATGTGCGTGCGTGAGTGTGTCTTTGCCTGTGTGTGAGTGTGTTATTGGCTTGGTGCGAATATTGAGTAGATCATTTTTGAACACTATGACCCATGAGCACTATTTATCTTAGGGCAGGCTTGAGTGTGTCTGTGTGTTTGTAGCTGGGTTTCGCAGCCTTTGTGGGGCCAGAAACCTGGACGAGCACCGAGGGCCAGAATGCTGGAGGTGACCATGTCTTGGAGCTGAGGTGAGGTTTTCGGAGGAGGCTTTGAATTAGGGTTCAAGCTCTCAGCGGTGATGATCAAAAGCTCGAGGAAGGCCAAGCAAGTCAGGGTGCAGCTTGATGGGAACCGACACCTGATAGCGAACCAACTCATGTGGCTTTGCGTCACTGTCGGGACCAAAACATTTAAAGTCAAAGACATGTTGCGTAGGTCAGGCTGGTGTTAGGATTAGGTTAGGTCATTGTCATCCAGCAGTTCTAATGGCTAAGTTTGAGGCAATGGCAAACGATGCACACGGTGCAGAAACATGACTGTGTGCGCTTGTGTGTTTGGTGGTTGTAGTTATGGTGGGGTGGGTGGGGGGGGGGGACACAACACAATGTTCAGTGGGTTTATTTGTCGCCTACTGGGGTCTCGAACAGCGGTGGGTCTAATTAGGGCAACAAACTCAATGCACCAGTGAGGCTAATTACTGGATTTACAATAATGACTAAATGAACACCAATGCAATTGTCCGTCAACGCTACACAACACACACATATACACGAGTAAACTGGGAGAAAAGAATGCCCTATGAAGGATTTACGCCTCCGTGCACGCGCTCGTTCTGCGTGCGTGAAATTAACAAACACATCCGCCCGCATGATCCTCCGCCCTCGCCTCCCTCCGCCTCCCCTCATTTGGTGTGAAATTAAACTTTGAAGCTCGGCAGCACATGAGTCAAGGTGCCTAATGATGTCGACCTCCAATTCAATTTCTCCGGAGAAACAGAGAAATACAGAAAGGCGGCGTAGAGGAGAGGACGGGATGTCGGTGAATTAAAGCGCGAGGGTACAAAGACTCAACAGAAAGGCAGAATGTTGATGTCTTTATACTCGATCGAGCACATTAGGAGTCAGTGGGCTTGTGTACATGCACCAGGAATCTGATCACTGTCTGAATTTTGCAGTTCTTGGAAGTGATCATGTGAACGGCAATATCAGCTAAATGAAGACGACAATCATAAAAACTTTCAATTTCGCCACAATACTGAGAGGATAGTCACATATTCTCACCTTTGATCCTTCTCAGCTGTAACCTTGCGTGACGTGACGATCTGGTGACATCCATCTTGAAATACCAGACTATAGACCAGTGGGGTTTTTTTTGTTCGTTTTTTCCAACATGTGCACCATGCCTTAACGAGGCCCTTTGACTGTCAGGGCAAAAAAAAAAAAAATTGGCTTCATTAAATGAGCTCAAATCCCAAAACAGACTGACCTTGCTTAGTGAACCTACTAAATAATTCAGTACCCAAAATTTGTTAAAGCTGCAAGTGAAAATGATGTTTACAAAGTTGGAATTGCATCAACAGAATTAGGCCCCTTCCTCGCAATTCGTTTATGTGTTGATTTAATCTCCTAATATGGTGTGAACTCCAGGTGTTTATCCCACCACAAGGCAAACTGAGGCGTTGAGGCATGTCTCACTGTCAAGTGTATCAGTGATCTTCAAAATAAATAAACGACGCTACAAGCTGTAAGCTAGTATCGCTGCCGAGCATCTGATCCAAGCCTTTAATTTGAGAAAGCAAGAGATAATTAGCTGCTTTGCGCTCGCGTCTTGTGAAGAATCTGGAATAAAAAATAAAAAAATATTATGGAAAAAAAAAACTGGAAAATGCGACGCGGAGAAGATTACAGCTGTAAACAGAGTGGTTGTTTGGGAAGCCGATTACTGGAGAGGAAAATTACAGATGCTGCAAATATGTAAATAAATACATCCTTATTTCTGTAATCACTTTACTGTCTTTATTTTCATCTGAAAGTGGCCTCATGGTGTGAGGTGATGCAATGCGAGTGCAACGGGCTACAGTGAGACACGATGACTTGAGCCCATTTACCGGGGGGGGGGAGGGGGGGCATTGGAGGTGTTCCTGTTTTTGTTGTTTGACAAAGGAACAATCTTTGCAATGAAGAGCTCCATTGTCAGCATTGCCAACACCATTGACTCTGGAATGACCCCCGCTCAAGTCAGAGGGGTCCCTCAGATTCTAGCTGTTCCAGCACATGTCGTTTGTGTGTCGCATGCTCCTCTGCAATTACTGAGCTTATTTCCCTGCGTACCAATAGGCCACATGTTATTTGCGAGGGTCTGAAACAGCAATTATCAGCTAATGACAGCTTCTTCTTGATGTCATTTATAACAGTGATTTTTTAACATGGGACTCCAGGATGGCCTTAGTTGCAATGGAAGGGGGGGGCGGGGGGTGGAGGGGGTGGAACCCTATCAGACCTGTTACCAAAGCATTTGCTCTTCTGTTTTAGTGTGTTTGCCAAGTGTTTGGCTTCACTGTAATGTTTGAGTCAAATGAGGAGTCACTGGAAGTT
The DNA here is from genome assembly GCA_032274725.1 of Malacoctenus triangulatus. Classification (NCBI taxonomy): domain Eukaryota; kingdom Metazoa; phylum Chordata; class Actinopteri; order Blenniiformes; family Labrisomidae; genus Malacoctenus; species Malacoctenus triangulatus. Next base: position 541,848 of record JAUESE010000062.1, read on the forward strand.
AACAGCCTTTCTTTAAAGGAACATTCCCTGAAAACGTGAGACTGAGGTCTTTTAGCTAGCAAAGAAAAGTAGCAACTGGAAAGAATAGTGGGGCGCCTTTCTTGGAAGGTGAAAAGAAGTCAGTTATTTGAATTATGGTGAGCTGAGGAGAACAATTTTTTTTCATCATCAGGACAAAGATCCCCCCCCCCCTTTTTTTTTTTCGACATTTATCCATTAACTATGAATGCTCAATGTACCTGTAACTTGATGTTAGATGACCATCTGTACAGTTTTACCCTTCCTGTAAAAACAAATCCTAAAATAAGTTTTGTATTTTCACCAGCAAATGTTCTGTTGAGTGATAAAATGAACAATTTATGTATAAAATGCTGCCAAATTTGACTTTTCATGTTCCAAGAGGCTTCAAAAAACAGGTTTGTTGAATCAACTAAATGCAAACTAGGAAGCTGTTTTTTATAGGGATCACTGTGTCATCCATGGTGAAAAGAGCGAGTTGACGTTTATACGGCCAGGTGGAAAGCGGACATACTTTGTCCTCTAACTAGCACCAATGTAAACATGAAATATCAAAAGAATCGGTTAAGAATTGCAGTCTTGCGCGTATTACCAAGTGAAGCCCAGACATTTACACAGAAAAGTACCGGATTAGCTCACTAGCAAAACAGAACTAATTACATGGACAAAAACGGGATTCAAATTGTGCTGGATTACATGGAGAGTGCTAAAAAAAAAAAAAAAGAGAGAGAGAGAGAGAGAGATGACAGTAGAGGGAAATAGAGAGAGAAAGCAAAAGGATCAATTCATGCCTGAGCAGATCCATTGTGCAACACCAGAGGAGTGAACACCTACTGCCGGCCAGGAGGTGAGTTATGTAGTCGCGCAAAAGCAAATTACATCTAATTACTTCTCATTGTGGCAATAAGGTGTTCTGTCATTGCTCCGTATTTGTTAGTGGAGCACATAAATATTACAGATGAGACAGTAGGTAGCAATTTAGGATCCAGCTAATGACTCCTCATCTGCCAGAGTGTGAGTAAACAGCTCGACGGAGGGCGCGGGGACGAGGGGGCAGGAAGCGGCTCGCGCGTTCCCCCGGAGTTACAGCCTCGAGAATTAAAAATCAAGATAATCAGAGCGTGCGAGGATGTGACAAGCTGTGAGATTCCACAGAGTGGATGCTGCTGAGCCTCCTCCAGTGAAACTAATCTGTTTTCAAAGGCTTTATTTATATGGCAATGACACTAATGAAGGACATTTTGACAGCATTACAGCTCATTCATGTGCACTCAGACTAAAGGGTTTCTCTCTGGTAGACAGGCTGACTGCGCATACGTCCACAACACGTGACTCTGCACCAACTGAACTTCACTCATGCTTAGGCCCATAATCAGAGATTAGGAGCTCCCTCCTAGAATAAAAAAAGACAAAGCAAAACAAGAAAAAAAACCCTGAAACTTCTAAATTCCCAGTGAAGCAAAGTGGAGGATTTCATATCGCTTTGAGGAATTGGACTGTGAGACGGCGAGTTTCCCAGTTGATACTTTGTTGTCGCACACAACAAGCAATGACAGAAAAATAAGAATCTTACAATCGTGCCGGTGAAACCAAAAACAATCCCTGAGTTGTAATTCTTTAAGCAGAACAGAGGGGGCATTGTCCTCCAAAGTTTCCAAAGTTCGATCATGCAAGTCTCTCTATTCATGTATAGATTAGCTCTTGAGCAAAAATGTTTGATTAGGAGAGTATGACTTTCAAAGTAAAGTAATTTGGGACAGAACCAGGTTGTCAGATTTGTCAGGGGAAGTGGTTGATTCTGGTGAGGATTAGCAGCTCCGCCTGCCTCTGCAGTCATCACTTCATACCAGGTGCTGGAAGAGTGAACAGTCGTTCTGGCTGTTTTCCTGGATGTTTGACAATCTCTCTCCCAGGTTGTGTCATCCTCCCATGCTTGCATCTGTGCACTCGGCCAACTACGTTAAGATATTAATGAATATACTTTCCAACTCAGTCTGTTAGGTTGTTGAAGGCTTCTGCTGACATTTGCAGCGCTGCACTCTCACTTTCAGGTTTAGCCGACTGCTCACGGTTGTTCTTGTTTGGGTTTCGTCAACATGCCGGGTTTTTCCGTTCACTTAAATTTGACTGGATGGCCAATAGTACAGCATGCTGTGGCAGATGAGGAGGAATGCTAAACATGACTTTAGTTTTTGACCTCTTTAATGTCTCTGAACCTCGTAGTCCCCCCCTCCCCACCACCACCACCACCTCCCCACCGCCTTCCATCTCATTACCAAGCTGAGGTGACACCTTGGCTCCTGTGTTGTGCATCCAGGGTGCCATCTGGCCTGGCATCACTTTATTCACTTTTTCCAAAAGCACATGCACGGCGACACACTGTTACGCGGCTGTGCCTAGAAACCAATAGAAAAATAACATTTGCACTTATACTACACATGCATTGACAAACACACACACGGACCTCTAATAGTGTGTGGCTGCAGCCACGATCCATTAACGTCGGACACACAGGTGGAGTGAAGCCAGACGAACCTGTGTCTTGCAATGTTTCTCACTCATTGTATTAGAGCCAAGACATTAACGCTAGCTTGGTAACGTAGACGTCAACTGCGACGGTTTCTTTTCCGTATTCACGCTGGTTTAAGAGAAAAAGTGACTGTGCCAAGTAGCCCTGTAAAAGACTGCGAAACAGTGGTAGCCTGTATGTATCTATGGGTACAATGAACCTGGGCACGGGGCCAGTGTTACAGCATGCAACCTGCTCCATTCCTCTATACCCAATTTAACATCACAGCATAATTAAAGAGACTTGGCAGCCCCTATGAGCAGCTTTCATAGTCCCCTGCACCGGGCTTGGAGCCTGTTCTAGGACACAAACGCAAGATCCAGTACAGGACCAACATCCAAACATTGAAGCGACTCCCTGTGTTTCTCTGAATAACAAACAGGGAAAATTCAAGCGTCTTCGGCAGGTTTTTGTATGAACATGTTTTTGCAGAGTTAAAATCCACAAAGATGCAAAGCAGCTCGCAAAGTAAAGAAGCTGCAAATAGAATTGAGTGTTAAACCAACCATCCCCCTCCAAATGAACACCAACATCCACGTTTGTTGGTGCTTCCTCTCGCATGCTCCTGCATCTGAAATACGTAGCCGGTCGAACCACGCAAACGTCTGAGAACGTCTGCAGCTGTTCCAGCTGTGTTTCCGCAGCATTGAGTGCACCCGGGCGCTGCAGAGACGATGCAGGCCTCACTCCTGCGAGAGCCCGACATAACCGCGGACGCTAATTCCTTAGCTCGGCTCGGACCAGCTGAATAATTGAGAGGCACAGAAGAAGGTGGCTGAGCAAAATGTTACGGCGCCTCCAAAAGAGCTTGTTCGAATGAGTGTGAGCATGCAGTGATGCTGAAATTAGTGAGGCGCGATACCACTAATTTGGACTTCGATTCGATGCCAAGCGAACCCAAAAGCTGGGATCGCTGCTACAGATCTGGACACCATGAGAAAGGAATTAAACTGGGTTGTCTTAACAGAAGATGATTTGCTGACAAAAAGCATTTTTACAACAACCAAAAAGAAATCAACCAAACGCAAAACTGAGGCGAAAAAACTTTTTTGTTTTGAGGCTCAGAATTTAACACTCTGTTAGAAGGAACAACGTAAATAATCAGCGCATTTGACTTCTATACTTTGCGTCACTACAAGAAAAAAACCATCTGTAATATTTTCATTTCCTGGAATCAATGAATACAACTAACATATTGAGTCGCAGCTCTTAGGATATAAAAATAAACCAGAAAAAGAACTGAGCAAACTTCAATCCATTACCTGAGGTAGTCGTATTTTACTTTCATTTGTCAGGTCGTCTGATACATTTTTTGAAAGCAATTAATTTAAAAGCATCTTGAAAGAGAATGATTAACCCATTCATTTCCATAAGCCCTTCCTTCATGGATTGACATCCGTCCATTGGCTCTCGTCGTCTGTCTGTTTTTCCCCCTCACCGTTTTCCTGCTGACTCAGACTGCATCCACCAAACATCCCTCACCTTCCATTTCTAATGATCCAAACATGAACGTGCTCCGCGCACAACGCGCAATGATTCATCCGCCGGTTTTTTACCCTTCCTCGCTCTCGCGCTTGTTTCGCGCGCCATCGCTAACGTCCTCGCCCGCATTTAGCTCGCCGCCTTCCTCTCCATCATCGTCGCGGCGAGCGGCTCCGCGCGTTATGTCGCCGTTACGGCCGTTTCTGAGAGGAGGGGGGGGGCATCAATAACGGAGACGGCGGGCGGGAGAAGCTGTTAGTTTCCGCTGCGGCGTGTCTACCGCCACCGTCCGCAACGTGCTGCGAGTGAAATATGCATGAAGCTAAACGCGCGCTCGCGCTGCAGCTGTAGTTACGGCGCGCTAAAGACAAGAGAGGAAAAGAGGGAAGGATGATTCATTTCACCATTTTGGACAGATGAATTTTAATAACGGGGGCAACGTTGTGACATTTGTATCCCCGCCTGTTTGTGCAACTACAATGGCTTGTGTTAGCATAGTGCAGGAGGTTCAAATGCCCTTCATTTATTATTCAGGAAATGGATGGGGTGCAAAAAAAAAAAGAAAAAAGAAAAAGCTGCTTATTTGTTTATTGTAATGCAAGTGTGATGAATATGTATGAGCAGCTATCAATGCTGTCACCTTGAGCAGGGGGAGCTCGCATGTATGTGTTTGTGTGCGCGGCTCGGCAGCGGAGGTGGGCGGGTGCCGACGTGCGCCGAGCTCTTTGGAACAAAAGACGGGGGAAAAAAACAGCAGAAACCGGCAGCCAAGCCAAGGTCGCGCTCTACTTCCTCCCTCCCCTCCCCTCCTGCAACCCGCTCACCTGACTGAGCCACGGACGGGCCCGGTAGAGGCACCGTCGGACGAGTGAGCCGGCGTGCGCGCCACTACCACCGAAGAGCGAGCGGGGCCCACGTGGATTTCTGGGACAGGCTGGTTTCGTTTGACGGCCTTCGATGGAACAAAACTTGGACACTGCTGAGAATATTTGGCGTTACGTTTGATTTCAGGTGTAAGTTGATTTTATGAAGTTGGAAGATTTCCAAAATTGGAGAGAATTTACAAATTACACCTTAAAACATCCTACAGTGATGAGATTTAATTTAAAATGCTAACAACTTGGAATAACAGGCCCCATGAGATGTTACATTTCTGTTTGATTCACGGCTGATTTGCTTCTCACTCCCTGCTGAATGGTGTCAAATATCTGATGACTCATCCTCCACTCGAGGGGCTTTTATTCATTTTGTATCGAACACAAATGTTGCATATTTCTGCCCATTGTGATGCAAATGTCTCCGCTGCAACAACAACAACAGCACGGGCTTCAAATAACCACTGGAGTTGCCGAGTGAGCCGTGCACAATCAGCTCTACAAGCACAGTGAAGTTGTCAAGCAAATCTAGGACACGCCTCCTCTCCAGCGTCTTTTCCCGGAAATATGTGATTAAGAGGAATTAAAAACTAGCTTGGTTCCTGTTATTAAACTAAATTTCATTTAGAAAGCGGGATTGTGCTGCAGGGCAGGGACTTTAAATGAGTCATTTTGCTAAATTAAAGGAAAAAAGTATGTCTAAGGAATACAATTTGTGAAGAGGGCTTCGATCCTGACCCTAAGCGCGACACCAGACCAAACCCACCTCGTCACGTTCACAGTGGGCCCTTAAGCAAGGCATCAAAGTCCACTTCATGTGGGAATGGTGAGCAGGGTCTGAATGCAGCTTTAGAGCTGAGTTTCTATGTCAACACTCAACTCACAAACTCAAAGGATGCAAACAAAGCTTCCCACCGACAAACGGTATCACTGCATGTCAGATGTCGCACTCCACTGCGCTCACGACACCAGAGACCACGAGAGGTCCATCCAAATATCACTGCAGCCACCACAGGTGGCACCGTCAATGTCTCCAACCCCCTTCCGGTTCCCTCACGGTTGGCCACCTCCTGGCTAGAGAAGCCCAGCTGTTGCTCATGGATCAAGTGGGTGACCTCTGGATTCCACACGCTGCCCAACGCCTACTGATTAGACACTTGTAGACACTTAATGGAAGATAAACCAGCCTGAGTGTTCAGCTCTGAGTTACTCGTGTCAAACATGATCGCTCCAACAAGCAGAAAGCTGCGACCTCTGTTCCTCGGCTCGGATATAGCCAGCACCAGCCAGGCTGCTCCGTCGGCCGAGACGACCGTCGACCCCCTGCCACCGCACCTCGAGGCATGTGGAGCGCGCCGACAGAACGTCTCCACACCTTCGACGCTCTCGCCCGCAACAGGAAGTGGACCCAGGTCTCGTTCCCCGTGGCTCTGAGATAAAGCAATTTCACTCTCCTCAACTTTTTCCGAGCATTGTCGAGCTGAAGGGAGAGAACTCTGACAGGGAGCTGGTTCAGTCGAAGCCGTCTGCTGCACCCACTGGGATTTCAAAATCACCTTCGGTTCACTTACATTAGATCTCGTGCTCTCAGAAACAGCCGTAAAAGATTTCCATCTCCTCTTTATTTTTTCTATTTCTTAAACAGAAATAAAAAAGTTTCAGAAGGATTTGAGAGCCAGCAAGTTTGATTTTTTTAGCCAGATGGTTCAAGCACAAAAACACCTCTTATATTCTCATTTTACAGCCATTGGTTCCTTGCTGTGCTAACATGCTAACACTAGAAATCACCGTTTCTCCTTTAAGTTTGGGTGCCTGACTTGTGGCGAATAGTAAAACGTAGGGATTAAAAATTTTGAAGCTTCTTGTTGAAGCAAAGATGCAAAGATCATGTGTGAATCTGTTTGACCCAGACACATTGAACAGAAGCTTGGACAGGAATCAGGACTTGCATAGTCGTTTCATGTACTATATGAATTACTTGGATGCTTTTTTTGGGCACTGGGAGAGAACATTCTGTGTGTGTGACTCATTAGGCTGTGATACAAAGCAGTGTTTGACATCATATAAATTTGCAGAGAAAACATATAAATGTGACTGTGAATGTCACGTGCATCGGAGTGTTCTGAACGACAGATAAAGAAACCAGAAAAAAAAAACCTCACCACCGTGCAGCAGTCGAGCATAGAAATATCACCGCACTGATGACGCGACTCGACCAGACTCCACCAGAACTCAGCCGGAAGTGACAGGCTTAGTCCTCGAACCAATATCAATGTGTATGTGAAATATTAAAAGAATCGGCTGAGAATTACGGTCTGTGGCGCAAAAAACCTCTATTGAAGCAATGGACAAGCAGCCAGCGGATTCCAGGAGCTTTTGTGTACATGATTCAAAGTGAGCTGTGCTGCTACAATATGTACACAATTATCAAGTGCTGAGGGCCAAACTTTTGGAGGAGTCAGTGCGGTTTGCGAGGAGCAGCCTGAGAGCCCACACAGACTCCAATCAACTTTGAGAGGGAGTAAATCAAAAATGTTGGCACGGTAATGCTTTCTGGCAAAAAGCTGCTGCTTCTGCTTCCTGTTCTCAGTGGCGCAGAGACGTTCTGCCAACTGACAGCCTCTATTATTAACCACATCATACTCGAGTCCGCTTTGGACTCCAGTTTCTCCTGCTATTTTTCATTCCCCTCCCCATCAACGGCTCTGAATTTGCTTCTTGGCTCCACTCAATAATTTGGTTTCCCCCTAATCTGTGTTTGGGAAGCAGTTTGCAGCTATTAAAGTCACATTATTAGGAACAGTTCAGTCAAATTGAGGATTAAAAAACCTCGAGTGCGTACACAATGCACAGAAGTGTCACGCACACTGTGGAGTGTTCTCTTCAAGAAAACAAGCCGCACTTCCTTGTGGAACATTTGCCGGAATTGGCGGACTAAATCTTAACACCTCCATGGCCTTCTACCACCCTGAATTCTCGGTTTGTAATCATATGTATGTGTTGTAGAGTATCTCAATAGAACTTTGTTGACTGCTTGAGCGACTAAGAGAACGTGAAATCCGCAAGTAACCGGATGCTTGTGGAAAATGGAGTACGGTAACTTGTCTGATTCACCATTCTGAAGTGTCAAGCGTCCCAGGTGGTTCAGAGGTCGTCTCTGCAGGTGCTGACCACTGAGAGGGAAGTCAAGAGTTCTGCTCCACAGCAGAGGAATCAGGAGGAGCCACAAGCAACAAAGAGCCAATCACAGAGCTTTATGCCAGACGAAGAGAGAGAAGAGGAGCCCCAGCCCCCTCCCACCAGCCAAACAATAAAACTTTAAGAACCTCCTTGTAAGGGGCTTCTCCCGATTGAATTGCAGATCGATTATGTCGTGAAGCAAAACCTTCAGGAAGGCTGAGCTCATTATCGCAGTTACTTTTCACTTGCTTACAAAAGTGTCAGTGTTGAACTCCAGAATAAATGACATTTGTTAAATTGAGTAAGAGTCGGCTGATTTTTCAGTGAAACTGAAGATTTTTCTATAATCAGTTCTCTCATTTTTCTCAAGAAAACAAGTTATTTTCAATTTTAATTCATTTTAATTCAGTTCAAATAACTTGTTTGACTCTCCGTGTGGATGACGGCTTTAATCTGGACAGTTTTTCCTCTGCATTTCTGAGACCAGTTGAGAATCAGCCGAGTGTCCAAAGAAGATGTAAATAGCTGGGGCACCAACTGCCCAGCAGCTACAGGACACAACTCCAACACCTGACACATGCACACAGAAGCGACAAACCTGGGCCCATCTTAACACACGCGCACACACACACACACACACACACACACACACACACACACACACACACACACACACACACACACACACA
>JAUESE010000062.1:571099-581767 GCA_032274725.1 Malacoctenus triangulatus
TGTGTGTGTGTGTGTGTGTGTGTGTGTGTGTGTGTGTGTGTGTGTGTGTGTGTGTGTGTGTGTGTGTGTGTGGCCGTGTTGCGAGGACATTAATCTGTTTACACAGTCACATCATGAAGACCTGCCTCCCCTCTGGGGACAAAACGCTGGCCTCTCATAATGTAAATCTTTAAACGCAATATCAAGACGTCAGTTACTGTGACTGCAGGGATAAGCCTGGTTTATCCAGGGTTTGGGTTCGGATCAGTCTACGGGTAATTAATACTCTTCATTTATGCCACATGAGCAACACGTGTCCGGCCGTTTCTTCCCAAGTCAATCACGAAGCAGCGAGCGAGAGCACGTGTATGGATGTACAGCACAATGAGAGGTGTAGGACACAACAGCAGGCTTCACTGCTGACTGCAGGCCCGGGCTACAATCCACACCAGCACTGAAGGACAAGGGTTTGGACAAAACTGGCCTGGTCTCATGCGTGGCCACATTCAGATGTCCAGCTTGGTGGGAACAGCATCGAAGCATGGATCCATCCAGACCTGGGTCTCTGGTTTGAGGTGCTTCTACTAAAATAGTGTGCCACACCACTAAGCCACATCTCCAGTACACACAAGTTTCAACATAAGAAAAAAAACACACAATTTTCTTTTTGTTTTTGTACATTTCCAAAGTAAATTTCTTTTTTTTTCACCTCTTGTTTTGGTTGTCCAACTCAAAAAACTCAACTTTAATGTCGTTCTCCAGAGCCTCATTTCCAGCCGCGTTACACAACATCCCAGATAGCACAAAAAAAAAATAAAATAAAATGAAACCCAAAGTGGTTCAGAAGAACCATTTGTTCGTCATTCAGATTCAACCAAGAGCCAAAATTTGCGATTGTGCATTGGGCAGCACGGAGCAGAGTTTTCACTGGAATCAGAGCATGACTGTGCACAAAAGGAGAAAAAAAAAGCATCGCGAAAGGCTGCCTGAGAGGCAGCGAAAGAAGGAAAATCCTATTATTCCGATGCATCGCGCATTCACACCCAGCAGACAGACCAAGGCTGGCTGTGCAGAATTTCTTTATATTCAACAGGATTGCTGAAAAATGGCTGCAAAGAAGAGCAAACCACTGACTCATTTGTTAGCCGCAAATAAAAAAAAGATGCTGGTTACTCGACGCTTGTTGTTAGACTCGGAAAAAAAAATGTGCAGGGGAAAGGGACCAGAGAGCGGACGGCCTCGTTCTGAGTTGGAGATGGGAATTTTAACTCGTGCTGCATGATCCATCTTGATATTGCCACGTCAGGCTGTACCACTGCATCGCTGGATAATAGGCTGCCATTTGTTATCAAATGTAAATTTACGCCAACAACTGCGCCGCTGACTAGCCAGCACATAGTGATGAGCATGGAGGCTGAAGAGAAGCGTGAGCAAACTGGAAACTGGACCCTCTGGCGAGCCGGATTGGGTCACATGTTTGACACCTCCACTGTACACTTAAGTCACCCTTAGCTGGAGGAGCTCCAGAGCATTTGTTAAATATGTATTGCAAGCAAAGAATCACAAAACCACACCGTGGCTGTGCTATGTCTGATGATGGACAGAAAGTGTGTGGGAATAGATTTCATATCATCACATTTACTTATTTATATTCCAAGCTCAAACATCAATAGCAAACATAATAATGGATTAAAATCCCCAATTATCAAGACTCATATATTACATCCCAGTTGCAATATTTTTCACTTGAATTTTCATCAAATCGTGCAGCACAACTTCAGCTCCGACAGGTTTTTCATTTTGAGTGTGCCAGTGAAAAAATAACAAGGCCCTCTTTTTGTTGAACATCACAATGAAGGTCAAGTGTGGCAGCTGCAAAATGAAGCAATCACTGGGACCTCCAAACTTGGGTGTCGCTGTGCGGCACGTCAGCTCAACTGAGTGGGGAAAGTCCTGCATTTGGAGCGTGGATGAAAGGAGCACGAGCAGATGAATGGATCGTTCATTCAACATTTATGCTCTTACCAGAGATATGACGCAACCTTTTGAGAATGCAATCGAGATGTACGTCTGTGTCAGAACGATCGAAACAGACACGCTATCATCTAATCCATATAGATTCGACACAGTGTCTGCCGTCATGGGAGGGAACCGAACAACAGCTGACATCGCCAGCAGGGAGTCCGGCAACCTTCAGTGCTGCCGTTTGCAGCGCCCCCCCCAGTCTGAGCGGCAACACTTAACTCCGGCAAAGCAAACGCACTGAGAGATTACCTTTAATAAAGTAGAGTCAGCATGCGGAGGTGGCCGCTAGGTGTAATGATTATCCGGGAGGGCAGTCGGGGGGAAAACTAAGGGCCAATCATTTCATCCCGGCTTGTCACCACACAGAACATAGTGTTATTTTAAAGAGGCAGAGAGAGGGAAGGGACAGATAAAGGGGGGGTGTGGGGGGACAGAGAGAGAGAGAGAGCGAGAAGCATAAGGGCTCAGAAGAGACTTATGGCTTAGTCAGTCATTCAGCTAAACACTCCATCAGCCTGTGCTTTAGTCACTCTCATCCATATCCACCTTCTATTTCCCATCGTCCATCCATCCATCTCTCCTCCAGCGGCTGTTGTGTGATAAATCCTCACAACATCGCCGCGTTTCAGCCATCCCTCCATCCTTTTGTCTGTCCTATTTTAAGCATCTCATCTCACCTGTGTCTGTGACACTGTCACACACACACACGCGTGCGCGCGCGCACACACACGCGTACGCACACACACCGGGGATTCTGGAAGGGATTTATTAAAGAGGTGCTTAGGACTGTTTGAGGGATGTGCTTAGCTTGCAGGTCCAGCTCCAACTTCTGGCTGGGAGATCAGTCGCCATGACAATATGAGACGAGAGTGGATCTGCTGCTGCTGCTCTGGTTCACCACAGCCACACACACGTCCCGCTGAACTTTGTTTGTTGTCAGGAATACAGGTTCCTTAATTTTAACCATCTGAGATTAAATGACTTCTCAGGTATCAGCTTAAAAAAAAAATCATTTAAGATGTAGTTTTTTGGTGCTTTTTCTAAGTAGCAGCTTGAAGCTCTGTGCAACCCTCAGACCAGGGGCGTCCACCTCCAGTCCTGGAGGGCTGGCATCATCAGACTTTGAGGTGTCTCCCAACACACCTGCTTTAAATGAGGGTGATGTCACCAAGCTCTGCTGCAGCCTGCTAACGAGCTGTCATTGGATTCAGGTGTGTTGGAGCAGGGAGACTTATAAGGGCCTCAGGAAGCAAAAGAGTCCTGGAGTGGACAACCCTGACTTAGACAGCTCAGGCAGATAAAGACAGCGGATCGATCGATGAATGGACGGATTGATAAACAGATGAATGATCGGAGGGTAAAAAATGTAAAAAAAAGTCCTCCACTGTGACAAATGTGCTATTTGATTAAGAAATTGAACAGTTATAGCCGACTGGGTTCTTATCAAAACTGGTACTGGCCAACATGAAAGCAGTCATGCCCCCCACTCCCACTCAGGTGTAGCCACAAGCTTTATCCATCGTCAGCATATTTAGGCCTGTGGATGACAAGAAAAGTTCAAAATTGTAAAGCGTGGGAGAGGGCCTGTGCTTGTTTTGCCATCCTTTAGTGAGCCGTTTACAGTTGGGTGGTTGTTTTCTTGAGCTCCTGTCAGGATTGTTTGCTGTTTCAGTCTGTTGTTTTCACTTCTCACCTTCCCCCTTTGTGCAGCAGTCATTTTACTAATAAACTTGATTCAACCACTTTATATGCTGTCCTTGTGTCACACTTTATATTGTCACGACCCACGCATGCATCTCCTCGCCATCTGTGGGTCATCACAAGCCATTACTCAACACAAAGAAATATTTACTCAATCCAAAAGTGGCTGCTTTGAACACACACATTTAGGAGCCGAAAGAGTGTTTCTGCCTCTTGCTGCCTGTTGAGCAGGGCTGCATCTTCCAATGTTGTGGTGGAGTTCACTCAGGGACGGGTCAGCCGACACTTCACGCACTTTATACATAAAAGTCCAGATCAAACAGGAAACGGGCCAGAACAAACCTGTGCCTCCAAACAGCACAGTCATCATCAGAATTCAGCTCGCAGAATACACACACACACACACACACACACACACACACACACACACACACACACACACGCACGCACACAGGCAGGTGCCATGGTAACTGTGTATCCAGTGAAATCCATCAGCTATCTGCAACAGTCAGTCTCCTGATCAAAGGCAAGAGAAGTTGTCAGTGCGCAAAGGACATCTTGTAATGTATCAGTTAGCAAGAGAGCGCAAAGAAAGTGCCACAATGAGACGTGCCTTATTTTCCACATGAGCACTGATGTGGAGATCATGAGACTAAAAGAAGAAAGACTGATGGGAGACATAAAGTGGGAGCCACCCATTCAGAACAGGGTGAATGTCGTTCACGAAAACTGAGCAGACAAACAAATAGCAGAATTGCAAAAGATTTTCATTGACTGAAATAATAATGGGAATAACTGTTAAAAAAAAAAAAACAAAAAAAAAAAACAAAGGCAATTACACAACTGTGTGTCTTTAACAATATTACAGAGAAAGGATCCCTAATTTTTTATAAGTCAACAAACAAACTTACTCAGCCTTATAAAATCCGATGCATTCGCCGGAATTGGAAATCACAGCTTTGAAGAACTAACTGCATCTTAATTGTCGCAGAGCACATTTGAACATTTCAAAGCCTTTCACATCATTTGATTCATCAGCTTTTCGGTTGATAACCTCTGGATTTGTGATGTTACATGATCACAATAAACAAAAGGAACTACAAAAAAAGGCTCTAAAAACTAATGAAAGCTCCAAAACTACCTTAAGCTTAATTCAGACTTATGAGGTCAAAACTACACAAGGTACTGTGTAGAAAAGGGTTTAATACAACTAATGCTGATATATCTGTATGAATGTTTCCTCTGCATGGCTTTCATGCAGGTTAAGCACACACCTCTTCCTTTTACTCCTCTCATGGCTGTTTTTACGTGATGCACTGAGTGTCCTGGCGAAGTAGTACAAAAAAGAAAAAAAAGGAAAAAAAAAAGATCAATATTCTATCCCGGAAAAACGCTGAAATTTAGCTGTGTGCCCGTCATTGACATTCAGCGTTAAACTGCGCAGAGAGATTTTTATTTCTTTGACATCACCTGCAGCTACGAACGCGCCTCCTCTGGAGCGTGCTCATGCTGTACTTTTACAAGTTCAGTGTGGGAAACAGCTTAGGCTGGCGTATTATTTATACATGTGGCCCCTGGCCTCTGGAGGAAAAAAAAAACCCAACAAAGCCTTGGCCTGCCGGTGGTCAAGTTTGGAGGATTTGGAGGCGAGCTAAAAGAGGGGCGTGCACGGACTTCACTTATATGGCGCAATCTGTCGTTGAGTTAAGCGGTCTCATAACGTTTTTACAGTGTCAACCATAACAACGTGGCCCCCTGCCTGTTGTTTTGTAGGTCTCCCTTTCGCTGCCAACACTCGACCAGAAAAAAAAGATGTGCGGCAGCGTCGGGCGCTACGAGGCTAACGGCAGAGAAGCGGCGCCCTTCGTTGAACCATGTGCGTCCCCAGCCTCGTTCACACGGAGAATTCACGTGGCGGCAGCGCAGCGCCGCGTCGCAGCCCCATCTTAAGCGAACCAGCAAACTCACTCAAACGGACCAGCTACGGCAGAAAAAATGTTTGCGGTTTCATTGCAAGAAGCCGGCCTGCAGTAACACAAGAGTGTGTTGAGTGATGCTGCTGCGGGGCGTCAGCACGACGTATAAATTATTGGTCTTGCGGTTGCGGTGTTGAGTTGGGCATCTGCTCCGAGGGCACGGCAGCTCCCGCTCCTTGCCGTCTCCCCGTTTGGTTAGCCCAGGCTGACCTCGTCCCTTCCTGAAATGACCCCCAGACAGGTATAAGAGGTGGAAGGATTCATTCCTCTGAAACAGTCTGGATCCCAGCATATACGGTCATCATAGGAATAGCAGGTGAAAAAAAGCGTGGCTACAGGGTTCCCTGTGCCGTGGAGCTGGTATTATATTGTGCTGCTTCTGTTCTGTCAGTTTCGCGCCCTGTTTGCTGACTGCAAGGTTGCAGGCAGCCCACTGGCTGACTACTGCTCAGGCTGTTGACTGGAGAATGTAGCCTGTGTTCTGGCCTGTCAGTCTGGATCAGGGTGCTGCGTGCCTTTGGCTCCTATGAACAGAGTTAAACTCCAGTGCAGAGCTGAGGGCACTTCACACACAAAACCCACGCAAGCACACACGCGCGCGTGCACACACACAAGCACACAGAAACACACACACGCAGGCACGCACGCTTGAGCTGCAGCAGTGGGAACAGGGTTGTGTCGGCTCACTTTCCCCCTTCTTCCTCTCTTCATCCTCCTTTCACCTTTTTCCCAGCATTCACCTCAGTTGTTTCCTTCTGTCTGACTTCCTGCTCAGAGGAGAACGGCTTGCACGTGCTTAGAGAGGTCTGCAGAGTCGCTCTGTTCCTCTAACAACAGATTCAGACACTTTCAGTCCTTACCAGTGGTGTGTTTCATCAAAACAGATTGGTAACTGGTCACCAAAGGATACCAGTTGGGAAAACCCTATTTCGGGTCAGTTGGACGAATTGATGCAGATGGATGAATGATGTCAACTCTTATTTAGGACAAAGCGCATTAGGCTCCTGCCTTTTGTTGCTCGCTTATTATACAGGCCATGATACCGAAGTCTGATTGTTTTACCTTAGCTGTGATCACATTCGCTTATCACAAAATGCACGAGGAGAGAACAATTTTTACAAAAATTATTGCAAGTTGAGTGACATAATATTACCTTAACAAAACTAGGAATGTAATTTTCCCAGCTAAACAGCATTTTTGTTGTTTTTTATTTTTTTCCCCAATAGACATTAGGGTTAAAGGATTTTCCATGAGATGTTATATTTTTTGGTTCCGTAATCTCACTTTGTAGTCACTACTATACTACTGATCTGCACTGACACCATATTTGGTACGATGATGATACTAAATTAAATAAAATGCTGTAAATTAAAGGCTGAAATCTTTAGAAAAATTGATGCTGCCGCTCTCAAATCATCAATACATCCCTCCATCTCTGATGCAACAGGAAGGTTGATTGTCCTTCACAGGGCAGACACACACACACACGCGTGCGCTCACAGAGCCACCAAATGACCATTTATGCGTCTTTACATACTGTGGAATAAAATGTGCAAACTATGCACACAAGCCCTTAACCACACATAGATCTTGTTGGTGTGATATGGCAGCATCAATGACACCAGGTGGCATCTCCATAAACTGTTTTCAGCCAGTTATTAATGTGAAACATTCAGATCTATTTGAAGCAATGCAAACTAATCTTCAACAGTCAAGCAAAATGTAAAAATGAAGGTATTTTAAGGCACTGAGAACTTGAATGGGAATCAGAAATGTTGCGATTCTATTTGCAGATGGAAGAATTTGAACGATCCAATCGACAATGTTCTATTAATTTAGTGTTTCCTTAGATCCTTACTTCTATTCTGAGTCATCCGTGTACTCCCCCGCAGCACAAGGGGGTCCATGACCAAAGGAACCACCGAGGACTTCACCCCCCACCCACTGTCTGTTGTGGGTAGCCCCGGGCGGCCCCCCCTTCTACCTTCTCGTGCTCTCTCCTGGTGATGTTCCTGTCAGCGGGGATTGCCACATCTATCACCTCTGCCCTCTCCCGCTCCCCGCCGCTGACCGCTGTGACAGCTCTGTCGGCCAGCAGCTGCTTCTCACTGTCAGACCTCAAGTCCCACAGGATGCGGGCTCTGTGGCTCTGCGCTGCCCTCACACTGGCTGGTCAGTCCCAAAGGAAAAGCAACGGGGCTCTCTGACTTTTAATGCTCACAAATCTTGCCACACGCAAGTTCCAATTATATAGATACAAACTGATGGGAAAATTTCTCTCAGCAATGAGTGCACGAGGTCCTAATCTACCTGCACTCCGTCCCATTCCATCAGAGAATCAATATGTGGACGTATCCTGTGGTCATACTAAGCAGGCTGCTGGACCACGGACGGAGCAGCGAGCGTCCGGTGACACCGGCGTGGGTGGCTGGGGAGCTGAGCCGTCCCCTTTCTGCTCGCTTCACCTGGCAGACATTTTGTGCCTGGTTGCCAGGAGGGTCAATGAGGAAGTAGCGGGCTGGTGTGAAACTGGCTTTCCTTGCCGCCGCACTGACTCAGCGTGAGATGTATCCCTCCAGGACACGAGCACAGCCGAGTACCGGGCCGCCTCCCCAGAGCTCTCTCTCTCTGTCACGCACGCACATGCGTGTGCACACACAGACACACACACTTTTGTCGACACAATTTCACCCAAAACACTCTCAATTATGGCCTCACATCTCAGGAAACCTAAGCAGATGGGATCATTATATCCCCCCTTCCTCACCTTTTGCATTCTAACTCTCCAGAAGCCATTTCACTTCTTTACCTCTCTAACACCTTCTGCACCCAGCGAGAGTTCAAGTCTACTTCAAAGACATAATTAGCCAGTTAGCTCGAGGTGCATAACAAAAAAAAAAAAAAAAAACCTGCCTCCTCCAGGTTCCATGGGGAGCCTTAATGGGCTGGAAGCGATGGAGTGACTGTGAGGGCCACTGCGGGGGCCAAAAGTCTGCGCTTTCTCTTTGCACTTTTGCTTTCCAATTTTAAATAACTTCTCTTTACCCCCCCTAACATTCAGCTCCAGCTTTTGGTTGAGCTGAAAAATGTGGAATATCAGCAGGTCAACAAGTTTAACCTGTTTTGCCAATCAGGATGTGCTGTGCTAATTCAGGGTTATAACTTCCAGCAATGAATGAAAAAAAAAGCTTGATACACCGTAAAGAAAGTAATCATATCATACTACTCAGGAGATGTCAAGAGTGAAACCGAGCCAATTTGGAGATTCCATTAGTTTATGACAATTAAAGAGCTAACTCTGTACTTCTCTGTGTGAATGACTGGAGTGCTCTACAGACTGCAATCCCAAACTAATTTGTTTGATACTTTGCATACACATTGGTACTGGCTGGAGGATGGAGCCTTTGGATTCTGGGGCAGTTCTGTTCAGGTCAGGTGGTGCTTGGTCAGGTCGTGTTACTGGTCCCATGATGCATCAGTGCTGCACGCTGCATGGTGGAGTGCTCCTTCATCCACTGGGAGCAATTTGCGGTTCGGTGTGTTGCCCGAGGACACAGTCGCACACTGACAGCACAAGATGGGGGGTCCAGAGGCCAAACTTGGAATTGGAGGACAATGTGCTCAGTTCATGAAAATGACTGATTCTTCAAAGGATTTACATGCTTGCTGCCACTGTGAGGACAAATTTATAGCTCTTTTTCCAATAGAAGCAAATTAGTTTATTCATGCTGCTTCACTATAGACGTCAAATTCAGAGTGTTGCATGCCACAGCATTAACGCGTACACACAGAGTCAAGTCGCTTAACCTTAATAGCGCCATCAGACAGCCAGGCACAATCCGTTCTGTTCAGCTTCAACTTCAGGTGAGCTGATACAAATGTGTGATGTGTGAGGATCAGAGCCTCTGGACAGTGAGCCTCTCGGGGACAGAACGTGGCACGGATGAGGACTGACAGCCACTCACTCCTCACAGCAGTGGCCTGCCATCAACTCAACATCCCGTAACCAAATCCTTTTTGTACAAAGTTTGCACGAGAATGCGACAATGCGACTTGCTGCTTGAAGGTAACCACATTTATTTGGACGATCACAGTGATTATCTCAGTCAGGTAACTTCATGCATGAACACAGCCACTTATCCACAGCGCCAAGTCCACAGTAATATCACAACAACAGACCAACATTTCCATTATCAAGTAACAAGGGTCTGGGAGGGCAGATGTAGTGGCTGAAACATAATCATGGAATGATTATGACAGGTCATGAGGTCACTCTGTCTAACAGTGTCTCCCTGTATACTATGGGAAACATTTGTTATGGAAATCATCACACCTGTTCTCATGCAGCTGGACCATCAAATCCCACAGTGACATAATAATGCACTGCAGACATAATGTAGCTCACGGTGAGACAAGCTGAAATCCCACAGAAACAGACACACTCCTAAGATGTGTTGGGCTGGAGAAGCGGTGATGTTTGTATCACTTTGTGAGGTTGAATAACCCCCGCTTTAAATCAGTAAGGCATTGGATTGAACTTGCTATTCCTGCTCTGGTTTAAAAGGAAGCTTATGTTGAAGGTTGGGCAGCAAAGATAATGGTCAGAAAAAAGTCAGAGGAAATCCTGTGTATCGTTTGTCCAATTTGAGACCAGCGGCACCACCGTCTAATGGTCTTAGAGGACTAGAAAAAGGGCACTTGGTGACACAACGCCACACAATCAGGCCCAGCTCAACCAGAACTAGAGAACTACAATTGATAGGTTTCATCCTCCAACCGGTACCAATGTGCACTTGAAAAGGATTGCATAATCTTTTCACAAATGAAATGAACGATTGTAAATACATTGTAACCACAATGGACAAAACTGACTTGCTAACTCAGAAGAAGAGGAAGAAGACAGAGAGAGAGTGAGAGAGGGAGAGAGAGAGAGAGAGAGAGAGAGAGAGAGAGAGAGAGAGAGAGAGAGAGAGGGTGGAAAATCTTG
>JAUESE010000062.1:587206-608686 GCA_032274725.1 Malacoctenus triangulatus
GACTCCGCCATTTTGCGGTATTATTATTTTTTTTTAAATATAGCTTTTACTAAAAATCCTACATATAGCACCTTTAACATAGAAAGCAGAACAACCTGTTCACCCGTCGTACATCCAAACAGCCAATCCTTCCTTTTGTACCACTCACTCTGAAAAGTCCGAACAATTTTCTGTCCCTTCCTTTGTAGAAGATCCGGTAGTTCAGGGGTTGGTCTCCCATCATTCAAAATTTGGCGTTTTTCTTCAAAAGAAATACGAGAAAAAATGTTTGAACCTCTCGAGCGCCGTCATATTGCCAGTAACCAGGTCGCCAGCTGGCTTGAGAATGAAGCATCAAGCATCAATTCACTAACGCTCTGTGAGCGTACGTAGCCCATTAGCATAGAACAGTCACGTAAAAAGGCAGTGTTGCGATCTGCTTTTTCACGTAAATGGAGAAACTCATGGAGAAACTGACTGCACATGCGCCCGCACTCATTGCGACAATATGAGAGGTAAAGCCAGCGGAGCACTGTGCCTTCATTAGGGGTGTGGCCTTGCCCTTAACGCACGACAAGAGTTACACATGTAGCTTCTCTGCCTGACAAGCAGGAGGCGGTGTTGAGTCTTTCTTTTTTTTCATTGAACCATTCCCGAAACGTCCTCACTTTCAAAACGACTAGTGGGCTACTACAGACTTTTGGAAATTATAATTCTAAAATATATATATGAAAGATAACAAAATGAATAATAGCAATTAAAGTAGAAAAATTACAAAAAACAATGATTGAAGTGGAATTATTTCATTTATTCCTTTCTGCCTTGGGTAGGCAGTGCCTCCCCTGCCTGCACTGACTGCACACCACTGCATAAATCCGTCTTCATCTGATATTTTCTTTTAGTTGCGTTGAACAGAAATGATCCAACCATTGGTACTGAATGTTCAACTGCGAGATTAAATGAAAAATCAACCCAAAACACATGTTTAAAATGATACCGTAGCGACAGAGAAAAGTGAGCTGTGCAGGAGCATGTTCACGCAGATCCACACCAATTAAGCGACTCAGCCCAACACTGTTCTTGACCCAAAACCACATAAAGGCCCAACTATTGGTGTTATTTTTTTTCAGATTTTATGAATAGAAATACAACTCACAGAACTGTAAAAACACTGATGGGATCATTTCCTGTCCAGGTCTGTCAGCTCTGTGGCCACTGAAAGAACTGGGCCATCTTTACCAGCCCTTACGAAGGCCAGACATTCACGGAGTGGCTCCTTGGCTACCAGCTCAGGTATGTTGAGTAGACCTTCTAATTGCAGCACCTTCATCCCATAATTATTCTGCAATTAGTGTCTGAAGGAACAGAGTGTAAGCCGCTGTATTCCTGCTCTTTCAAGTGATAATGGACCAGTCATGTCAGGGTTCCGGTCTGAATCCACCAACTCCAGCCCAAGGGGGCCCTCCAGCTGGGGTTTTCATGCTACTCCTCAAAGCCCTTCATTATTTCACAAAATAGAGCCCACTTCAGAGCACAGCATTCTCTCTACTAATTGTCTTTAAATACAATTAAAAAAGAAGGTTCACTTCATGGTTGAGCCTGTTTATAGCGTTCTGGCAGTAAGGTGCTGAAAATGTATTCTGCTGATGGCTCTCAACACATTCATGCTGAGTCCAAGTTAATATTTGAAACGAGTTACAGCAGGACAGACTGTTTCAAACACATCAAAACAAGCAACAGCCTGAGGCTCGATGAAGACTGACAAACACTCTGAAACCGACAGTCTCGATGTTTGAAAGTGGTGAAAGGTCAGCAGCAGGCTGAGTGAGAGGAACGGAGCTTCAGGAACAGGAACACACCCCCACACACTTGTGCCAGTTATGACCAGTTGTCCAACATGGCCCTCCACATGTGTTTTCACATCAGTGTTTTAAGACCAATGACGGCAATGGTGCTTTTTCCTTTTGTACCTACTCAGCCCATGACTCGTTAACCGCCTGTCGTCCTGCAGTACTGTGGAGCGCATCCTAAAGAAGTATCTGGTCAAAGATACCAGACTTGAATCAGGCTGAGACTGTTCCTTTCTTTCGACAACTTGTTTCTACTGTCAGCATCAGGCTGTCATTCCTTTCCCTGTGACTCAGATTTCCAATGAGTAGAAACTGTGTTTGTTCTTCCGTTTGACATGAGTTCCTGGCTTAACTGACCAGAACTCCAGGATGTGAACGCCTCTCCTGTCGTGCCGAGCTCTTCTTCAACCATCGAGCCATTGCAAATGAAATTATGGAGCGAAAGGAGGCCTCAGTGGGTGACTGTTATTGCGTGGATGTTCCAAGCTCTGACAGTTTGATCTTCAGACAAGAGGAAAAGTGAGACAGAAGGATGAGTTTTACGACTCCAGTGACAATAAAGGCAAGACAGATTATAGATGCAGTGACCAAATAGTGACACAGATAAACACAAAGTGCAAGGAAATGGGAAAAAAATGGAAACAGAAGGAAATAATTCTGTACTCCATCAAAATGCCTTTTCCAATTAGGTGCCCCGATAAGTGTTGCAGACAACAAAAGAGGGGAAACAGCAGGAGAGACAGGATCTGGATAGGAGGAGGGATGGGAGGGGGGGGGGGAGGTGTGAAACTAAAACAATTTGTTTCTGTCATTTTCAAGCAAGGTCAACTAGATAGGGGCCAGCGCTGTATGAAATCCACACACGCCGCTCCATTCCTTGCAACCACTCCTGCCGTTTCTCTTCTTCTTCAACCTCCATCTCCGGGGCAAAATTGCTTCTGACATTGAGATCACATTTGTTGTCCTCGCAAGGCCAGGGGTAAACCCTCATTGCTGTGCAATGTGTATCCTGAGAGCTCATTCAAATTCAGGCTTTTCACGCTCCTCACAAGCTCTCACTGCTGCTTTTCCTCTCCAACACAGCATGTCTCACCTTAGTTCCTGCCAGTGAATGGAATAAAGCTGTTTGGACGAGCGGCACTACACACTGCAGATGGAACTCTAACCTTGGGCTAGGCCTGCTTGGTTGACTGTGATGCAACCAGTGGGCCACATAAACATTGTGGTATGTCAAGGAAATGTGTTTGTAAAAGCTGCAGGGGAACTTACAGTTTGGAAAAAAAAAAATCACTTTCTCCTACTGTTACTTTAATTGACTGGCTCATACAGTGGTCGTCCATACTTCCATTCAAGGAACCGTCTTTACCTGGTCAAAAATGTAAATCTGATATATAATAGCATTATGCTAAAGCGGTGTTCAGTTTGTCAAGTCCGAAGAAGAAAAAGCCGTAGAAGCTGCACCGGCTGCTATTGACAAAAGATCGTAAAAAATAATAAATGTTATGCAACAGCGAGGTAACTAATCCATAACATGGGCCTAAACTAAGACAATAAAATGTTTTTCATAATTTTTATATCTCCATTAACAAAGAAAATACTACACTTGTAGCTTGCGGGCCTCGCCGCTTTGGACGCCATGTTGATATTCCGTAAAACCGCAACGCATTCTGGATAGCCCTTAATAGCAAGGGAGGTAGTGAAGAATCTCAGTTTTGAGCGACATTCATCCCTCAAAAATGAGGGGCGAGTTGGAGGGACCTGAGAATTGGGACAGCGCTTGGTCTTCGCGGGAGCGCGCATTTTTGAGATTGAGGGTTAAGACTGAGGGTTAAGGGAGGAATTGGAACGCACCCTAAACTGAAACAACACTTCCTGAATTAGCTAAAACAGCAAGTCGCAGCGATCTGAACACCTTTCTGCTGCGCTCTGCCCTCTGACACTCCATGCGCATGATTGTATAGGTTTGATTTTGTAATAAGGTTCTTCTGAAGGTGATGATAACTGAGAGATGAATAAATCACAGCTGATCTCGTCGAGGGTTTAAACGGGGCGTTAATGTGGCCGGATGAAATATTCATGCTGACATTCACACAGTGACTGGCAGTCTGCTGGGTGACCTTCTGAACCGCCACGCTGAGGTTCGCTGCGCCACTCTCTGCCAGGCTCCATCATCGGTGCGTCTGATTACTGCTGGTCATGTCGTTTATTGTTAGAATTTACTCGTGAGCTGCACAATTAGGTTCCAGCTCAATCCAGCGAGAAGCCCTTTGTGGTACCATGTTATGTCAGCGTTTTCAGCGAACAGTCACAATGAAACACTGCGGGCAAGTTCGACCTAGCCAACAGACTCGCGGACCTGACAATTACAGCTCTTTCATCTGGCAGGAAATGTCACGAATGCATCACATGTGCAAAATATAAACAATTTCAAATTACATAGACCACACACATTCCATAACAGTCAGGGGCAATCTGTCATTAAAACAGGATGAAATCACTTGCGCATCTCATTAGGCCATTTTGCTGTTGTTTATTTTCTGGAGAACAGACATATCAGATGTTGAAAAGCAACTAATTTGAAGGGAAAAACAGCATTTTCAAAGAAAGAAATATGAGTCAAACAAGACAGAACGATTATCGCATATCAAAACATGTCAACTCACTCATTTGCTAATATGAATCCAGTTACGATTGTTTTTGTCAAGTTTCTAATTTGACACTCAGAGGAAAACAACAGGAAAGGTACATGATTGCTAACTAAGTACCATGAGCGTTAAAGTCAAACAATAATGTGGAGTGCTGAAAACCTGCTAAATGCAGCTGATTTTTTCACTCCTCAAAATTTTTGAAAAGATTAAATCCAATAAATTAAATGTGAACATTTCCTGAGTTAGTCTGTACTTAAAAAACAAAATAAACCCTTGTCATTGGAGTAATTCTAGACAGGCCCCACACAGGCTTGCACACATGGCCGCCATGTGCGAGACCGCGAAACACCCTGTAGCTTCAACTTGTGATTCCCACAATGCTTTGACTTCTGACACAGGATTGTTCAGCAAATCCAGCCAAAAAAAGTTTTTCATGGTCACCTAAAAAAAAAAAACACCAATCGCCACCGAAGTCATAGATCCATTCCTTTGAGTCTTACTGTGGATAATTCGATGTCCAAGGTGAGTGCAGCTTCCCGAAATGCGTCACGTCCCAGATTCAGCTTGAAATCATTACGCTCGACCTTGGCTCCCTCTTTGAAGGCCCCCGTTCAACACTTTTACAGAGTTGTTGGAGGGGGCCCGCAGTGCCACCGCACTGTGACATTAAAATGACAATGACGACGGAATCCTGCAAAACACTGAAAAATAATTAAGCCGCTCTTCCGCTCAAATATCAGCCTCAGACTTCCCTGGCCAATAAAGAGTCAGATACAGGTAACAGGATTTCTCACCGTGAACGTGCTCTCCGATTCCTTATGCGGCGCCTGGAGCCTCCTCCGGCATGAAGGTGACACCGTGTCTCCTCCGTTTGGGTTCGGGACGGGGGCTTAGGATTTCTAATGACCCTTCACTTTGCAGGAGAGAGGATGTCTTTGCTGCTTCGTAAGCCCAAAATGTATTTAGCCACTGCCGTCAAAGGGTTTTGCTCTTTAACACAGTCTGTTCGGTGAAAGAGAAGAGCTGGGCTCTGCATGCAGTGTCATCAGAACTGAAGTGTTTTTCTTAAGCTTTTTTAACGACGTTAGCATTATGTTCATGAGGGACTCAGAAGCACCGTCCTTCATAGGACAAATTGTGTTCAGAACATTGTCAACGGATCAAATAGCAAAAAAAAGTCCATATTCATGAACCTTTCTGATCTGTTTCGAAGAACACATTAAACATTCACAGTACTGGAGGCTTCTTCAGCTTCACCCGACACTGAGGATGTCTGCAGTGGTTCCACAGCATCTCTGGTGGATGCCAGTTTGAAAGCAGTCTGCAGACGCACTGTCCTGGTGGAGCAACTGGCTCCAACCAAGCTCAGCTGAACCCCCACCACAACGTCATGGTCATCAAGTACCAAAGATCCTTCACTGTAGCAATGTTTTTATTTTGGCATTGTCTTGTTCCAGTTGGATCCCATCAAGAGGTTCTTTGGAGGAGCTTCAGACAGATTGCCCGAACTATTGTTGCATGTATCCGCATGGCCTGATTGGAATCAAACATTGTGACCAAGAAGATGTCTTTGGACAGAAGAATCCAAATTCATGGTCCAGCAGCTAAAGGAGCAGACAGGTCAATGGGAGCTACTTCAACACAAGCTGGATTATAAGGAACACAGCGTCATCTATGGAGGTGGATGTAACTGGCCGGAGATTCGATTTCCTCTCCTGTATGTAAACTCAGACAGGAGAGGAAGTTGAACTTGTACTGCGTGCAGTAAAACTAACTCCCTGATTGACGTTTGCTAATTCCTGGTGAAAAAGAAGACGTTTCATAAAATGTTACTCCACATGTTTTGCTTTGTCTTTTCTCAGTTGGTATGTAAATATTTATTCAAAGCTCACTAAACATGGGAAGAGAATTGTTTTAAAGATTTTATACAAAGAACATTGGGGCTTTTTTCTTATCTGTAAGTTGATTGTGGATCAGATCACATTTTTTTAAAGAATTTGTGCGCAAGATGGGAGGTTTAAAAGGGATCGCTTGACTGACCAGGTATTATAATGAGTCTTTGGTTTGAGTTCCAACAGAGAGCTCTTACCGAATTAAATGCTGCAGTCATAAGGTGTAAATGTGTCTGTAAATGTATCAGTGGCTTGAACACAAAGTGACTGGTCCTTCCCATCTCTTCTCCCCCACCCTCACTCTCTGCTCCTCTTATCTAATTGTATCTGGCATACAGGAATTCAGGCTCTTTCTGGGTGAAAGCAAAGCTTGCGTATCATTCACAGCTATTTTCTCAGTCCATAAATGGACTGTGATTTGCTTCAGGTCTCCTTTTTAATGGATGACAGGGCTGTAATGCTCCTTGCTATGGATAGCCTTGAAAAAACCAGAGAACACCTTTGTTTCCAAGACGGTCAGAGTGAGTGTCTTGAGAGCAAGCAAAAGAGAGAGGGAGAGAAAGACTATGTCATTATAGGACTGTAAAGTGGAGGATGTGTCTGGATCAGGTCAGAGGAGGGTGATTTGACCTTCAAAGGCAAATTCATTGGTTCGATTCCTAACAGGCAGCTAACATTCATCTTGTACAGACAAAATTTAAGAGAAAAGTACTGTTGTTAAAAAACCTCTCCAGTAAACCTCTATTTTTGCATATGTTATCGGTCAATGTTTAGAATTCACATTTACAGTTCTTGGCTTGGCTTTAAATTCTTCAATGTGGGATGCTGAAGGCAAGAATGCCTTGACCGGTAGCATCCAAACTACAACTTTGGCACCAAAATGCAGCCCTGAGCTCATTTAACACTGACTTGCAGCAAAACGTTCTATGTTGGCAGGCTTGCAACAAGCTGGGTCTAATCAAATAAATGTTTGCTGCTTCCACATTCTAGAAAGGAAGTTAATGCAAACAATAAAAACTTCATTTGTATACTTTGTAAATGTTAGTTGGCTTTGTTGTTCATGTCTTTTCTTTTTTTTTTGGCCCTTAATGAAAAGAGTTTGGACACCCCCGTTCAACATCTTCTGCCCTGTCATCTTCTCTTGGAATGTGAGGGTGAATCACTGTCAATTAAAGGCCAACTGAGCAGGAGAAATCTAGGCTTCTCTCAGAAACACACTTATCTCAGAAACAACACAAATTGACATGAAACATATCTACAAAAAAAACTACTGCAGGTGACGGTGTCTCTGTATCTTGGTGTCTCAGTACTGATGGTGCTTTCCCATTAGTCCCTACTCAGCCTCGCTCGGCCCAACTCCTGGTGCCGCAACATTTCCATTAGACATTTTTTCTGTTTTTGTTTTTTTGAGTTAATATGAGCAACAGGTTTTTTTGCATGAGTTGCACAAGATTTGAGTGTTGTTGCTATGACAACTCCCTGCACACTGAGGTGGGAAGTAACTGTGATGGAAATAACCGGACAAAGTTTTGCTGTGCGGTGTGAAGCCTTGCAGATTGTGGCTGAGTGGCCGGAGAAAGGAAAGGCAAGATGGTCAACAGATTCTGTGTCAGCAGCAGTGATTGTGTCGCTATATCAGCTCGCAGCACTGTGAGGACAGCTGAGCAGAATGGCACAGCTGTATCCATCTCACGCCCTGCTCTCACCTGTGGTCAACAGATTGTGGATGGAAGCAACCACAGAGTGTTCCTCTCAGTGTGACGAGCCTAACGCAATGTGATGGAGTGAGGAGCTCAGCGATATGGGGGGAGACTTTGAGGAGCCATGACTCCCCCCTCTACAGGAGCAGCTGAGGTGGATGCTCCAGGGTTGAGGCATGCTGGGAACTGCACACTGGGTGCCATTAGATCAGGCCAGGATGATTTGTTTTGGCTCGCCTAGGTTGTAGTGATGCGGTAAGAAGCGCAGAAGAAAGGAAGGGAGGGAGGAATTGAGGACAAGCTAAGAATGACAAAAACCTCAAACAGGGGTGAGTAAAAAGGTAGCAAAGAATGGTTGAAAAGCCTGATTAAAAGAAGAGGATTCAAATCTGCAATGATTAAACACAAGTTCAAAATTTTTTTTGTTGGAAATACAGAATAATCCCGACAAACAGACTTTTCAGTTTGAAGTTGAATCACGGTGAAGTCAAAGCAATCTGGCAGATGTCTTACAACTTTGCCCACACATATTAACCATGTGAACATAAGAAAACATCAACTCATCAAAGACCTGTCAGTCATTTTATGTGTCGAGTGTTGGTTTTTGGATCATGTTTGGTGGTAATGTGCCCTCAGGAGACGAACAAACATCCATATAACCTGTAATACAGGCCATATGTTTTCATTTCCCAGCTTCAAACCGTGTTTCACTTCAGCCTCTCACAGCCAGACTGTTAACCAGATGTTGATCACAGACGGGGAGTCCACTACATTTGTCTCTCAAATTTCCAAGTATGCTCTCATCTACTGTGAACACAAGAACACTCGTTTACAGAGTCTGAACACGAAACATCAGTTACACAGTGTCAATAATGCAGCACTAAAACGACTACATCAATAGGCAAATCCATGTGCTCATAGAGCCTATGTGGTGATGCCATTTGTGTAATCTAGCCAAAGGAGAAGGTAAACACTGCATAAAAAATGAGAAATTACAAAGCTTCAAGGCAATAATTCAAAAGTCTGTTTTCTTTTCCATTTTAAATTGGGGCCACGTTCACAAGAAAGTTACATTTGTGGGATGAGCAGCAGGGGAGTCTTTGTGGGTTTTGCCCATTAAAGGTTTTCCAAGATTTTGAGTGTTTATCCACTCAGGAAGTGTCAGAACTCAATGGAGAACTCAATTGGAATCCTGAAATGACAGTCGGTGATGATGAGTGATGTGCACTGCAGCTTTGTTTGAACTGTATACACTACACTTGCTCAACATCAGGTGCCAGTGTTCTGAATGATGTATTTCTAAAATGAGTGGTCATTAAAGTCTCAGGAATAACTTAGTAACTCACCACTGTAATACAATTGGTCACTGCGTTACAGTAGACCACCCATAAGTTTGAGTCGAGTGAACTCTGTGGTGAACCCGAGATAATTGGGTTTCAGCTGAAACACAGATTCACATGGAAGCCAAAATGAGTCAAAATGATGACTTTTAAAATTGTCTCCCAATAAAATGAAAAAAAAACCTATCCTGCTGTGTGGACGAGGATGCATTTGAAGTCCATCACTCCCTCAATCTCTCTGTGGACACAGCAAGTATGACTAACGCTTCAAAAAATTATCATTTTGTTTTTTGAACACTTTCAAGCAACTATGATCCAAAGCACAAGCTCCACTTCATCCACACCAATGAGTCATTTTCTGTACTCGATATCCTTCCTTTATTTTTATTCCCTCAACTTCCTCCTCCTCTCTTTTGTTTGTTCACAGCAATTAACTTTGCACACATGTGCCACCTGTAGGCATGGCATATGTACTACATCAAGGGTGCCCAATACATCGATCGTGATCGATTGGTCGATCGCAAGAAGAGTGCAGGTAGATCGCGCCATTAAAAGAAGTAGAATATGAATTGTGAACTATCATCCATCCGCATCCAACCGTTTGTCTTTGATTGACATACCGGGCAGCCAATTGGATCTCATCACCTGTTGGTAATTAGCCAATCTGACGTCTGATCACCTTCGGGTTACCACTTTATGCATGCGCATTTAACCATGCTATTTTGCTTTAGCCACTGTAGCAAGTTGCCGTGTCACATAACTTGTCTCCAATTTGTTAAAACAAAATTTGAAGAAAGGGTATAAAAATGAGTGCCGTTGCTGGTCCACATAAGAAACCTAAAACTTACCACTTCCATGCGGAAGTGCGTTTTTCTCGTCTGTCAGTGATCTGTGTGACACAGCATGCAGTGAGCGACAGTCTGCTAAAATCAGGAATTGGAAAAAAAGTTTGATTTGAGGCTGTCTTGCGAACCAGCCGAAAGTGACAGCAGAGGCGAGCTGAACGCCGCGTGTCATCTGCTTTTACTTTCCCTCTACATCTTAATCAGTGGAGTTCACTCACAAATTACTCTGGCAGCCTTGTTAAATCCTGTTCCAAATATCATTAAAAAGGTATTAAAACATGCAAAATGTTATTCCGGAGAACCATGTATCTTCTTTCAACACAAATTAGAGCCGTTTGAATGGTAGCATGGCACAGGTTTGCAGTTCCAGATGGCAGCAGCTAATGTGCTGGAAAATGGTGAATCTTAAATCAGGCTGCCGTGGAAAGGCACACACAGATCTGTGCCAGCATGGCCTCTCCAATTTACTCAACGTGTTTGTTATTCTGGTATTATTTGTGAGGGCCTGGGCTGCCTTTGGCCTTTCCATCGCGCTCTCCATCTCGCTGTAGACTCCAGTTTTTTTTTTGTGTGTGTCGGCTTTGATAAAACTGAGCTGGTCGAAAGTGAACATCAGCCCCACTCGATCTGCTGCTGTCAACAAACAAGACACACATGCTTTAAAGAAAAAGGGACAGCAAGGAATAATTCAAATGAGGAAAAATAAGTACCACTTGCTACCAGTGAATGCCAAGATCTGTTTTTGTTCTTTTTTTTACTGAAATAACAGTTTGAGGGCTTAATTTAGGGGACTGAAATACTGTACCAACATCAAAGAAAACTATGCAAGTCTTTATAAATGGCCCTTTTTTCTGCATGAGAGGTCAACTAATCTGCATCAAAGACAAGCACAAACACCCCAAATGTCCCATGATGCTACTGAAGACATTTCAATCATTTGTGGTGCTGCTGGGGGGGAAAAAGGGAATAAAATATGGTGTCTGAGACAATCGCAGCTTGCAGAGTGTTCACAAGAAAATCTTTATGGCCACAGCCAACCTCAAATGAATAGTAAATTAGTCCATCCAAGGAAACTAAAAGTTTCTGTAAAGAACTTAATGGACTCAGTGGTTCCTAGACTAATGTGCAGTCACACTCGATAAGAGCGGTTTACAAATAGGCAGAGTTCACTTCTGCTCAATGGCTAAGTATGATAAAGACTGTAAACTTGAGACTACTTTCTGCTACTGAGTGTGCTTCCCTTTTAAACATGTCATTTTGGTCTGCACTTGTGCCTGCAATTCAGCTCAGATCACATTCAGGACCAATCCAGGCAGAAATCTGGGACATCTCAATGGGTTCATGGTGTTTCTTGCCTGTATAAGTAGGTCTCATCCAATGTTCTCCTTTCTACCCTGTTAACCTACTATGTTGCTGAAAGACCGCCATGTATCGGGCACCCAAGGGACTCAGCAGACCTTCCCTCTTGTGATCTACCTCTGCATCTTGGAGGGACTATGTGGATGCAGAAACGTTGCGGGTGCATCTCGTTCC
This sequence comes from Malacoctenus triangulatus, assembly GCA_032274725.1. NCBI lineage: Eukaryota > Metazoa > Chordata > Actinopteri > Blenniiformes > Labrisomidae > Malacoctenus > Malacoctenus triangulatus. The sequence goes on from JAUESE010000062.1 coordinate 598,994, forward strand.
GAACATAGATGTCTCTCAGTGGGGGATAATGTGGTTTTCAGTCAGCCATAATACTAAGGACGGTGTCTGTAAGATGTGTGTCTCACAATAGCATGAAATGTAAAGATGTTACATAATGTGAAGCAATCTTGGAGAGTTTCTAGGATTACATTTGAATTGCCCAGGTCTCCAAAATTGAAGAAGCTATTTGCTGAAAACTTTACCCACTAGAACCCAATCAATGATGGTAAGCACACAGTTTGTGCTGATTTCACGTGGGATGACCCTGTTACAGCAGATTCATTGAAGGTTGATCTGAATTTCGCACACGTTTCAATTTACTGACATAAAGGAGAAATACAATGCAAAAAAGAGTTCTGCCAGCTGCTGTTGCTGAGTTGGTAGAGTTGATTTCCAATTTCTAAAAGATGGACAGCCTGCAACACACAGTCTCTGCTGATTTAGACAAACAGTTAAAAAGCCACAAGGATAACAAATCAACTTGTTTATGTATTATTGTAGCTTGCAGTCAACTTCTGAATAGAATCAAGTTTCACACTCATTCAGCAATTCAGCTTTTTCTACTCACCCACTGAACCAAACTCAACCTGTTGAACTTCACAAGCTATGTCGCACCTCTCATCGATAAAACTTGTTGTTCTACATTTAAGAATGAGGATGTCCCTTAGCTGATGTGATGTGTGCCTCTGTGGAGCGTCAAAAGTCATGATACTCTAATTTTTTTTCTCATCACTTTATATTTTTCTCTATTCACTGATGACGGGTCCATGAATGTCTGAGTGCAGTGCAGTGAGGAATCGATGCCCTCTCTGCATTTCAGTTTCCGTGTCCGTTGTAAACAGAAGTAAAAATGATGAAAATGCGGGAAGCTCCGTCCAAGTTGGGCACAATTGGAATAATGACTGAGAAGCCGAACGCTAGTTAGCTTTTCGGTGCTTGTGTTTTGTTTTTGGGTTTGTTTGTTTTTTTGCCCTTGCATTAAAGCGTAATTTCCAAGTGTGTGGCTGAAACATTTTTTTTGGCAGTGCAGTTCCTATTAAACATCTCAGCACTTACACCATCAGTCCTATGCATCTGAGAATGTTGTATAAACATCAAAAGAACCTTGTATTGGCTTAATATTACTCATCAAGCCAGTACAACACATATAAAGAATCACACAAGGAAGTGTATGGAGAGAAGAGAGCAGTGGTGTCCAGAAACCAATCGATCTAGGTGACCTTTCTCAGGGAAACATTTCCAAGGGTGCTTGGAGGTGAAACAGCAGTGACACCTGGGGGTGGGGGGGTGGGGGGACGACGACTTTATTCAACGTTTCCTACTGTGAACTGGAGGAGCAGCTATGTGAAAAACGTCTTCCGCTGGACTGGTTTTGACAAAGGAAGCGACCTTCAATCTTCTCAGTGTCTGTGCAGCCTGCAAGTTTTTTTTTCATCCCCATCCTGCCCATGGATGTGTGCGCCATGATGTTCTATGAAAAGCCTCCACACAAATGTGGGTTAGGACCCAAAAGCGGCACGTGTGGCGTGCTCGCCTGCGCACGCATGCGTGTATGTAATTGCTCCAGCTGTTCTGCCAAGGGAGAGAACCTTACAAGAGTGCCTGGTTGCGACAGAGGCGTGGGTACACCGAGAAACATATGCTGCGTTTTTTTTTTTATAGTGCACAAAAGAGCACACACAACCTTAGCAGACAAAGTGGAGTGACTGCCTTTACGCGCATCCACTCAAACAAGAGCTTGCACGCGCACCACTTCATTTATCAGTGGTGCATTATTTATCAGCGGCAGTGTTGCTACTCCTCAAGGTATTTACAGCAGGGAATACATCAGCAGTGAAGAATGCAGGGCGGGGGGAAAAAAAATGAATATTCCTCTCGATTAATATGCGTGTCGCAGCTCCTGCAGGAATAATCAGCTCCGGCTGCGACTGGTCCCAGTAAATACAAATGAGATGGGGCCAGTCACAGCGAATGCAATCATCAGAAATCTGTCAATCAAGGATAATTCTCCTTAAGCTGATCTAATCGAATCACAGCAGCTTTATGTGGGGAAACCTTATTAATCGGAGAGCATCAGCTTTCTCGAGTAACAAGCCGGGAAATGAATTACGGCAGTAATTGGAGAAACTGGAGTAATATCACAGCGAGGCAGCGGGGACTGGAGTGTCTCTGGGTGGAGGCGCATCGCGGCACTTCATCTTATGCGGCGCACACACCCGCGCAAGTGTCTGCCATGTGTGTTTCCCTCGTTTTCGGCGACGGGAGAGCTCCTCGAAAAAACCCCGCTGCTGCAGAGGTGTGATGCTAACGACTCCTCCCTGGGCAGTAAGCACACTCCAAACAGTTTCTGAAGGGGAAATGAAAGAAAGGGATATGGCATAAACATGTTTGGGAGTCACAAATGCCTCACTCACTCCTAAATGGCAGTTTACAACTGAAGACTCTCCGAGGCCTGCGGGAGCAAAGCCAGACAGTACAGACAGGTTTTGGTGAGCAAGGAGGGGAAATGATCAGAAACCAAAGGCAGTGAAATAAATTGTCTTTAATGAAAGGTGACGGAGTAATTATTTGCCCACAGCAGGGGTTATTGCAGTGTGGGCCTTGGCACCCCTTGGTGGGGGGGGCGAAGGTATATATAAATATATATGTGTGTTCACTGAATGCAGCCAGAGTTTAGTGTATATGTGGTGACTCAAATCCCACAAAAATTTGAAACACACACAATGACATTGAGACAGAAGTCACACTGCTGACTATCTCGTGAAACAGAGTGAAAACCAAAAAGTCACTAAAATTGGAGTTTTGTTGTCTGTTTTATCTGAAAGGACTCAGAAGTCATAAGGCCAAAAGTCACCATGAGTTCAGCACAGTCATCACCTTGTTTGTTTTTTTGCCAGTTTCCAGTTTCTATCATTTGATCACCAGATGGTTACTGGAAAGTAAACACTGGGCGTTTACCAGAAGCTTCAGTTTTTCTACTTTTTTCAGTGCAATGAGTTAACTTATTTAGTTAATTCCTATACTTCTGCATATGACACATTTCTGACCTATTTCACTGGCAACAAGTTGGCCAGCCTTCACTCGTCTCATGTTCAATTCGTGTTGCTGCCATCTCCTCTTCGGTACTGGTTCTGCTGTGTTCAATAAAAACAATGAAGTCCTAATGAGAACAATGAAACAGTTTGTGACAGTTAGTTAAAACTTCACAGTGACATTTTTCCTGGTTGGGCCCCCTGGTGGGCCCACACTGGCACACATGCAATATGTTTCAGCGCCCTGTTTAAGATACGATAAGAATTGGCGTTTTACTTTGGGGAACAATAAAGAGCACCAATGACTTGTCAAACAGTCTCGACAGAGGGAGCAGTGCTGAACATGTCAAGTCTTAATCCACACATCCTGCTGAGTTGGAGTCCCCGGCCCTCACCGGCTCAGACTGTCCCTGCCGCCCGCATCCTCAGAAGCAGAGATGAAAAAGCAGCAGCACAGCCAAACTTTCTCCATCACACTGACACAGTGCTTTACTTGATGTGCATAAAAAAACAAAAAAAGAAAGTGACTCGCTTCAAAATGCAGCAGGTTGCATAACAACCAACTTCAGACAGATACTGAGCTGGCTTCAACGGTGCATCAGCTGAATCCTCCGTTCACCTCATCCATATAGCATCCCAGCAACCAATCTGTGAGATGCCAAAAGCGTAACAAAACACTGAAGATTGTTTATGCCTCCGCTTGCAACAGTCATCATCTCATACTGTTCTCTGACCACCAAGTCAGTGATTAGACACAAGATCAAAAGATCGCTTTCTGCGCAATAAAGCCCGTTACATAACCTAGGAGGCAGACCTCCTTCACTGTTCATATTTGGGGGCCAGTTTTGGCAGCAAGCACAGCGATTTTCACTTACTCCAGCAGTTCAGTTTCAAAGTCATTCAACAGTCAGCTAGTCACTCAGGAACTGGAAGTACAACCGAGCTCAGGAGGTCCCAGTCATCAGAAAGCGGTGATGCCAGCATGGATTGACCAAAACCTACAATAAGTCAAAGTCCCCCTCAAAAAAAGTAAACCTAAAGACAACTGCTTTTATATTCCCTGACAGCACCGGCACATTCAAAAAGTCTTTGGGGTTTATCTCATAAACAACGGAGAATTATTGTTATTTGCCCTGTTGGACAAACGTCTATTGTAGATGTGATAAAGGTAACACATTGCGTCCATTTTATCCGGCAAATAGGACCAGAATCAGCCAGAAAGAGGTTTTAAAGGTCAGATGACACCACATAACGAAAATGCGCAACAGATTTTCATGATTACTGTTCTCTCAGTGACACCAGTGAACCCGCTCAGCTGTTGGCCGATATGATGACAATCTGTATTTTTCTGCTCTGTGTGCTCACAGTAATCATCGTGTGCACTGACGCCCTGCTGATAGTCCACACACAGCGCTGGCAGAAGTTCATATACAGCAGAAGGCCACTTATACCGTAACTGGTGAGAAGTATCATTTTTCTAGCTTCGACATTTAAAGGGTGATCTAACGAACGGAGAGGGCGCCATAGAAACCTGGGAACATCCGGCCCCGTTAACGCCATCGCGCTGCTTTCAGCCCAAAGAGACTGATGACAGCCAAGCAGTTCATCACTGATTGATCTTAGTTGACTCCATGGCTTGGCAAGCGGGAACCTGTGTAGGAGGGGGGGGGCGCCACGTTGTTGGGTGTATGAGTGCGATGATGGTGTGCGGTTGGTTGACTGGAATGGTGACGATCAGGCAATTAAAGGCCAGTGCCAGCAGTTTGAATGTGACCTACATACCCCTGCTGGGAAGCACAGCTCTCCATCCTTTCATCACCCCCCATGTTTTGTGGATTCGAAGAGGAACAAAATTGTGCTCTAATGGTTTTCTTTCACTTCTTAACTGCACTGTCTTCTGAACCTCAAAGGAGCAAAACATTTCTTCATTTCTGTTGTTCATTGGGTGGTCTGGCCGAGTGTCTCTAGCATTGGCCTGTTAAACTTTTGACTGACAGCATGCCTGGTCCTGTAGGTGGTACATACACACAGCACTTCGCTGATTGGAGCAGACAGACAAAGGACAGGAAGCTGAAGTCAACCAAATCAAATAAAATCAAGCACACGTACAGAAAGTGGCACGGAGTTGAGCATCGACGTTGACGTGAAACTTGTGCTTTAGATGACATCGGTGTTAAAACAATAAACGATAAGTATTATTACATTTTTGATGGGCGTTTGGCACGATAGCTCTGTACACAGATTTATCGGGGCATTATTTTACTTTGGCGCATGTACAAAAAGGCACAGCGGGAAGTGTTTGTGTTTGTATTGATCTATTCTGGAAGCTGTTGTTTTAAAGCATCATTTTCACTCTCCAGAAGGGTCATCAACTCCTTGTGGAAGGGCCAAGCATCCCATAAAGAAACGCATGCATTTCACTCACACATGGCTCCACACAGACAGAGCCATCAACTAACCATGGAGCACTCCTCAAATGTTAGCACTGCATATCATTAACCCCTATGTGTCTCTCCAATGTAGCCCGTCCTCTCTCCTCTGTGAACCGCTGTCCTTTCCTGTAGGTTCTCTGGCAGGCTCAGGAAATTGACGTGCAGTGTTTCCTGCTCTCATCAGGACTGCAGCATGTGGATCGATTTGCTGCTCAGTGTCGTCTTCTATGTTAGATGCAAACTTCTAGCCGCTGTTCTATTCTTTTCGTTCTATCCACTACCCCCAACTGGTGAAGGCTGTGAGCCTCCACCTCTGGAAGAGAGTTTCTTCTCTCCACTGTTGCCAAGTGCTTGCTCATGTAGATTTGCAGGGTTACTTCTTAATAACTGAATGTAAAGAGCCGTGAGATGACTTTGCGCTGTATGAATAAAATTGAATTGAAGAGAATCAGAGACCTGTTAAATAACACATTTTTCAAACAACAGGTCAGTTTTTATAGTTACTTACTTGACCTCATTACATTATTGATGGAACTCATGACATCTGAAGACAACAAGCCTGAATAGACGAAAAGATTGATCACCTTGCTGGCTTTTTGCCTGCAGGAAACACACCAGGAATGGACATAACTGAACATTTTTGACCTGAGGCAGTAGCAAGACGTCCAGGTAAACGAGAAAAAAAACAACTAAATCTAAATAACCTGTTTCAGAAATCCTGTTACAGTATTTTTACAGTCGTTTGTTCATTTTCTCTTCATCATGTCTCGATTGCAAATTGTGGATGAGAAGCTTAGCCGGGAGACACAATGCTGCCTGTTGGTGAGCCCTGAATGCGTCTTATCCTTCAAACAGCCACAATTGGCTGCTGTGCGTTTGTTTGCGAGGAGACACATTGTTCAATGCACAGACAAACACACTCTCCTGCCAATTCTGCCTTTGTGTAACCTTCAGCTAATCTTCATCCCATAATACACAGATTGAATAAAAGAAGAAGAGGGGGAAAAAAATGTGGCCCTGAATCTTGGCGAGGATGCAGCGTGCAACTGTATTCTGCTGCCGAGCTCTCCGAATAAATCCGTGATGAATGCGAGTGTCCTGACCTGGTTAGTGATCATTAAAAGGTATAATACAGCTGTAGTGCAGCTGCTTCAGAAAGCTTAGCCTGTTGAAAGGGAAGCTCTGCACACTCCTGATATGCCTCAGCCGGGCGGAGGACCTATTTTACATCCTGTATCAAAGCACACAAGCCCGTCTGCTGACTCCAGGCTGTACACGTCGTGACCTTCTGGTTCCCCCCTTTCTTTTTTTCTTTTTTGTTGTTTTCCTTTTTAAAAAAAGAAAAAAAGATGCTTGGAGATGCATCACCCACTCTGCTCGGTAACTAACTTGTTCCCTCAACATTCTTCTGGCAGCTCGTGAAATCAGTCGGTGCGGCATTCGCGGTGCGTCTCAACCCAGATTTGCAGAGTACACCTCAGCGTCAGGATGGCGCCTGCCTGATACTGTGATCCGTGAAGCAATGTCATGTTCAAACATTCAGGATTCTGTTTAGTGTTCTCTCTGTTCTTTTTTTTTCTCAGTGAGGAGGGGAGAAGAAGAAGGAAAAAAAAAAGCCTCCTCGCGTAAATGAAGGCAGGAATCTGTGACTTGAGAGAGGACAGACGAAGCCATGAGAGGGATTTATCAGGGATAGAACACATAAAAAAATAACCACTGCAGTTTATTTCATGAGCTGAGAACAAAAAGAAACATACAAGCAAACTGAGTCCTCTGGTGGACAGAGGAATTCTGAGAAATTGTTGCACAGCCCATTTAGGACAGGAGTGTCCAACTCATTTGAGTGCAGCAGCTACATCGAGCCAAATCAGCCAAAGTGACACAACACTTTGTTTAGCTTGAACTGACAACAAAGGGTTGTCCTTATATGATTGCAAAAGTTGTCCAATTAGGATTGAGTAATGACTGACACATGCTGAGGACACCTCTTGGCGACTGGACGCCGCTGCAAGCTGTTATGAGACAACTTCATGATTTTGTGATTTTCAACAGGATAATCATTATTATGATTTTAGCTGCAGTAATTATGATTTCAGCCCCCATCGTGCAGCCCTAACTTGATCCTTCCTTTACCAGAGGCAGCAAAGCTGACGTGAACTCTCACTGCAACGGCATCACCGCCATCCGAACAGGTGGTCGCCTTTCCTGCCTCGAAGTGTTTCAACATAGTTGATCAAAACAATATGCACCCTCAGGAGGTCTTAAACGGAGCCATACGCGATTGTTATAGTAACAGTTATAAGGCTCAGAACAGTTCTGCCGAAAGCAAGCGGTCCCCAGCTGCCCCGATGTCAGTCAGCCAGTTGAATCATGCAGCGGAGACGGTCTCCTGTAGGTTCTGTTCTGCACTGAAGGTAGAATGAAGCAAAGTAATGGAGTTTGTTGGCACTGCAGATGCTGGGAAATACCAGTCCAATTCTCTAAAGCTGCACTAATTGCCGTTTTTATTCCAACAATGGCTGTGTGTAATGGGAAAGGTGGCATTTGCACAGACACGCACACAAACACAGGCACACACACACACACTCAGAATTACTCCCGACTTCGCAGTTCCTCTTGGTGCTCGTCTCTTTTTTACAGTTTCAAATTGAAGCGGCCTCGTTTTTACTTGGAAAAAAAATAGACTCTTTCATTCTCTGTAACCTCATTTCCAGCAGGCGGCTGCTTCCAGTACACACAGCCCTGACAGGCCCACAGCACACTACCTGCTCAGCACCCGGCTTGGGGGGGCGTGACACCGGCAGGGCACCAGCGACACGGGTTGGAACGTGACAGCCGAGCAAACACAAGCCAGGTGTACAACCCGCATATTTTCAACTTGATGGAAAAGGTCTCATTTGAATGAGTGAATATTGTGTTAGCAGCTTGACTTGACATGATTTTGACCACCTTGCTCTGCAGAAATGCTCAGGTCACGGTACTTCCTGGTCCAGGTGAGGACCACATGACGTAGGAGAAACCGTGTTAGTGACGTGGTGTCACTTTTTTACTTTCCGTGGACAACAGGAATCAGCAGGGGCCCCCTGGAGGGGGGGGAAGTCATGTGACCCTCCTGTGGCCAGCCATTAGTCCCTTCGTACGTCGGTGAGCCTTGATCACTGGCTCACGGCTGGTTCCTTGTTTGTTCGTTCCATCCATCCATCCATCCATCCATCCATCCATAGATCCATCCATCGTCTGCCACTTATCCGGAGCGGGGTCATCAGTCCCAGCTGAGACTCCCAGACTTCCCTGTCCCCGGCCACCAAGTCGTACCCAGGCCAGCCGGGTGATGTAATCCCTCCAGCGTGTCCTGGGTCTTCCCCATGGCCTCCTCCCAGAAGGGAGGCAACCAGGAGGCATCCTAAACAGATGCCCGAGCCACCTCAGCTGGCTCCTCTCTATGTGGAGGAGCAGTGGTTCCACTTTGAGCTCCTCCCGGGTGGCAGAACTCCTCACCCGTCCCACCACTCTGCAGAGAAAACTCATTTCGGCCACTTGTATCTGAAATCTTGTTCTCTCAGTCGTGAACCAGAGTTCGTGACCATAGGTCCTTGTTCCACTTTAGCTAAATACCGACCCCTGAAAATGAAGAGATGCTCTGACCCCCCAATAGCCATCCACCAGAGCTGGGCCCCTAAAACTTGGTCTATGTTTCAGTCCTTTCTTTATCTGGGTCAGAGCCTGCTGCTGTTAAGCTGTTTCTCCCTCTTCCATTTGCGCTTTGTCTTTTGCTTCTGCCTTGCATCCTTCCTTGGCTCAGTGGGTTTTGTTGAGAATTAATAGATTTTTTTTTTTTTTTTTTTGCAAGCCGGCTGCAGCGGTCGGCCTTGCTCTTGTACTTAATTTGTAGATTTACCTCTCCTAACGTGCTTGCCACCACTTCTTCAAGTGTTTACCAACTGCAATTGTACAACCCCGCACAGATGCGTACCCTTCAATATGTGAACTTCGCCAAGTGTCAGAAGTCATTTCTTCTGAATTGATTCTGCTGGATGAGTTTTACAGTGAAGTGAAGTACACAGAGAAGCTGAAGCTTTTCCAAGTTCAAGGTTCTGACTTCTCACTCACTCCCTTTATAATTTTAACCATATCTTTGCAGTACATTTATTTCCATGGTGTGTGTGTGTGTGTGTGTGTGTGTGTGTGTGTGTGTGTGTGTGTGTGTGTGTGTGTGTGTGTGTGTGTGT
>JAUESE010000062.1:815888-828676 GCA_032274725.1 Malacoctenus triangulatus
AGAGAGAGAGAGAGAGAGAGAGAGAGAGAGAGAGAGAGAGAGAGAGAGAGAGAGAGAGAGAGAGAGAGAGAGAGGAGGATGAGTTCAGTTTTCCAGCCGGGTGAGCACCCACACTTACAAAGCAGCCGGCTGCCTTTTGAATAATTACGCTTTTTTTCTTTTCCCCGAGCTTTGATTTGCCTTCGACTTTAAGAATATGAAGCGGTTACCTGCGGCTATGTGATTCACACTAAAGGACTGCTTTACATTGCCAAAGGGGCAACGTGAGGCTCTACACCCCCCCTCCCCATCACACAAACGGATGTTATTCACAACAATATGCAAAGTGCCATCACCTGGGACTCTCAAAAGGAAGTAGACTTTGGCATTAAATCACTGGAAAGTCATTATTCAAAGAAGTTCTATTTTTTTTTTTTGTTTTGTTTTGTTTTCATAGCACACTAAAAACGCATGATTTATCCCCGTCGAATCGGTAATGTGGCATCATGTACAGTAGCGCCGGGCTGGTTGTATTTCAATGCTGAAGCAATTCGCCACATATGTGAGCGGCCGTCTGCATTCAAGGGGATAGTTTATGCCTCAGCTCGACTGTCTAATGACAAATAAAATGTCGAAAGTCTTTGTGGCTCACAGCTGGGAAGGAAAAAGTCAACCTTTTACACGCAGCCTGGCCCTCGGTGGCCCCTCGTATCGCTGCGCAAAGTGCTGGTCAGATTTGTCTTGGGGGGGCTCTTGTGTGCAGAGGAGGTGTATTTTTTAACCCTTGATCCGGAACATATACGAGTAAAGAGGCCGGGGAGAGAGAGAGAGAGAGAGAGGGAGAGGTTGGAGCGAGCGAGGGAGCGAGCGAGCGCGCCACTTGTTCTGATGCGGCACCCAGACAGGCTTTAACAATGCTGTAAAGCATAATGACAGCCCCCCTCAGAACGGCACCATGATCACAGGCAGTAAAACTATGCAGATGGTGGCAGATGATCCGCGCCTCTGCGAGCGGAATACAAATGAGCGCGGTCCGACCGAGTGAACTGCCGATCCCGTCAGGGACAAAGGCGCCGTAATGGCCGCCTGCGGGATAATACACAGCCGGCTGCCGGTGGCGCTTTTTTTTTCTTTTTTTTTTACGGTGGCAAACTTTTCATTTGTGCAAACTTATTCGCGGGAAGCCACAAAAAAAAAAAAAAAACTTGACAGCATGCTCATGTCGGCCATTAAATGCCATACGCAGTGGTAAGCGTGCTCTCATTGTACGTCCTGTATCTGTTAATACAGCTGGATATTTACTGAGGCAATTCGGGTTAAGTACCTCGGATGCGCGGCGGCGTCCCAGCTGGGATTCCAACCTTCTGGTCACAAGTCTGGTCTTTTAAACATCGCTGCTAATTGGGCTGTGGGTTGATTGCAGTGTTCAAGAGACCTGCACCCCCTCCCTTCCTCCCCCTCCCCCGGCTCTAAGTACACTCTGTTATCTCAGTGTCGGGAAGTTTAACGGCAGGCCAATGTCACGGAAATGTGTTCCCAAAGATTGCATTTGATTTGGCATGGTTACTCTCCTTCCTTTTATCACTTCAGGGGGATACTTCCAAACTTTTTCCCACTCGGTGGGGTCTCATTTCTTGTCTGAGTTCGTCGGTTTGGGCCACTCAGCAGTGGAGTGGAAAGGACTCCAGCATCACGGTGGGAAGGCCCGTGGGTCTAGGTGTTTGCATGCACTTCATGTTCAAGCGAACACTGTAAATCCTAATTATTTAGGCGTACTGAAAACAAGCAAAAGGACCAATTTTCCTCGACAAAGCGAGGCAAACTGTACTCCAACTTGCAAGTTCTGCTTCCTTGTTGCTCTTCAGCAAGGTGCGCTTACACTTGAGTTAAATTACAAAAAAAAAAAGGATAAAGTACTCAAGAATTCACTTGTGTTGTACGCTGCTGCACCACTGCCGCACTTTTTATTTGCTTTTAAATTCAGTTTATTTTCGCAATGCATAATCTTGTGATTTTTGGATGGTTTCTTTCATTGCATTAGTTTGCTCTCTCAAGCAGAGTCAGCTTGGGTTTTACTTGGAAGCTTCTGCTCAGTGAGGCTCCTGCACAAATTAGCAATAGTGGTTTTCTGTTCAATCAATTTCAAAACTCGTTCCTTCAACGCATTTTTGTTTTGATTCATATTTCCACATTTGTCTGCCATGCCGTCCCCCCCCCCTCGTAATATAGCCAGACACCAGTCTTGGCTGTGATTGGCCAGTCGTCGCTCAATGAGTTCAAACAAAAGCATGTGTTCTGTCACAATTTATCAGTGCCATATCCCCCCGTGCGATCGTGCACGTGTGGTGTTGGTGTGTGACGACCCCTGACAAAAGCATGTGGCAGAAATGGGTCAGTGTATTTTTGTGTCTTAAATAAATGCAACGCCTGACGCGTCAAAGCTGCTGGCCCCCCTCTTTATCAGGGCAACCATGGCAACCCCATGACAAGACGACGACGCGAGTCGGAGTCAACTCGATAATCACGTCTCACTAATAAGACATCTTGTTGAGTTTTGTTTAATCTGCAGCAAAACGCGAAGCACCGGGTGAATTAGCAACGCACACCTTAATATTTCAGATAGCGCCTGTCTCTACCAGGATGTTGCTGCTGGCAACTCGTCTTCTGTTGTGTAATTAATGGAACAAACAATTTCTCCATCCAGCCTAAACACAACATGCTCCGGTGCTACATGGCCTGATTGCTAAACTGTTGTGATTGCGCGCTGGCTGCTACGCGGGCCGACGGACAGTGTGAAGTGGGTCTAGAGTGCGAGTTGGTGAGCTGAGCGCGCACCTTGTTCAGGGAACAGTCACACACGCGCGCACACACACACACTGCTGTCTCATTTGTACTGTACGTTTGGATCATGTCGTAGTGTGTGATGCAGCATTATACTCCCCTTTAACCTCTGAATCTTGACTGAACTGTGTATAATTGGTTGGTCAGCTCCTTTGCTAATTAGCGTAGCATTAATGTGGGCTGCCCCAGGCGAGCGTGGTGCCAGAATTTGCTGTGGGGGAGGTGGGAGTTGGCAGTAGGGGGGGGGGGTGGAGGAGTGTGTGGGGGCTGGCATGGCTCTACAGCGCAGCAACCATTAACACTGGCCCCCCGTAGGCTGCCCGCCGGGTGGCGAGGGGCCGCTCCCCCAGCCCGGGCCCAGTCTGGACCCCCCTCTGACTTCGGGACGAAGCCTCCGAGCTGCCCGCCTCCCCGTCCGGCGTCTTCCGTGTCCTTGCGATGGAGCGCCCGGCATGGCTTGCGCCCCGTGAACCCGTGACAAGCATGTGACCCCTGCCACTCCTCAGCGGGCTGCCCTTCAAGCGCCGGCAGGGCAGCTTCAGAACGGTGACTGATGTTGGCATGAGACGTGCTGCCAAAGTGCCCCGGCCCAGCGTGTCCAATCATGGATGTTGATTTCAATTAGCTCAATCACATGCTCCAATACTGACCTCTCTGGTCCAAGGTCTCTCTCTCTCTCTCTCTCTCTCTCTCTCTCTCTCTCTCTGTCTTCTTTTTTTGAAGTCATCTCTAACCGTCCCCACGGCGACCGGGGTCAAATTGTTCGGTGTTTACGCGGCTCCTGGTAATGGTGGGTCCTTGGTTATGCCGGCCAAGACATTTCAGCTGCAGCCTGCCAAGCCGTGTTGGTCATCAGGAGGTGGGGAAAGGCGAGGGGGGGGGGGGTAAAGAAGCAGGTTGGGTGGGTTCGGAGGGGGCGGCGCTGGGCTAATGATGTTAAAGCTACCCTGATAATCAGTCTGAACAGTGGTTGGTCATGATGGCCGGTGGCTGCCTGGTGCTAAGTTGATTGATGCTGGCCTGTGCCTCCGTGCGGAGCCCCCACCACACGGACCCCACTGTGTAAACACTGTCACCGCGGCGAATCTCTCAGTTCCTCTGAGCTCAGATCAGCGGCAGCGCTGTGCAATCGGCGAGGCGTGTGGAAGGATGACGGGACCGTCACCTCCCCTACGATCACAGCGTTTCATCAATGGTAATCAGAGTAAAAGTTGTTGTTTTACCGAGTTAAGTTCAGCTTAAAAAAAAAAATTTTAAAAATGAGTGTGCTTAATCAGCTTTCATCATGTACTGTTACCCGACCGCTTTGAAAGTCAGGTAAATTTTAGCACGCTCCTTTGTTCGAAACAGCGTTGGTTTGTCATGTTCCAACTTGACCCTCAAATGGATTAGGCGGTGTAAAACACGATGAGTGTGGTTAATAAAAGACCCTCTAAGATGGCAAAATATGCTCGGAGAAAAAAGAAAAAAAGAATCAGAAAAAATCTGAATTTTAGGATCATGTAGCATTCTACAGAATCTGGGAAAGCCTCGTTTTTTAGGCGTATTTTTGAGCAATTGGCTTCATTCCACTGGACACCTGTTAAACGTGAAGGTTTCAAAACAACCGCCTGTTTTTTGGTTTAAATCAAATCATGTGGAGCATCTAACAAGTAAATCTTCCTACCGACCAATCTGAAATTCCCTGAAACCAAAGATTCAACACATTATGTCAAAGGTTGCGTGTTGCGACGGAAGCAGGCTGACAGCACTCTCGTCTGGGATTCTCCTCAAAGCGCGAGAACTGGTGTCACACCACAAATGCGTAAAAAGTTACTCTGACACCTTTTCCTCTATGATAGATCAATGGGCATCATTTATTCCTTGTTTTCACTGAAAAAAATTTGTTTTGCGACTGTAGCCGTTGTAAGTGGGATCTCTCTGCCCTCCGTCACGATTTCGCCACAGAGCTCCCGCAAGCAGAACCCATTGTCTGAGGCCCGCTGGGGGCAAGTGGAGAGGGGGGGGGGAAGGCCATTTCTTTAAATATCCTCAATGTCACTGCGATGCAGCATAGGTCGGCTCTGGGGCCTGCAGACCAGAGCGGGGCTCCTCTTCCCCCCCTCCCATCCCCTCCCAAATGCTGAGCTCACAGTCAGAAATAAGTGCTTCTCCAGAGATGGCCCCTCTCCCTCAAATTGCCTTCCACATCTGTGTAAGAATGTCCACAATGTGCATGTTTAACATGTGACCATTAATCACAGCGGAGACAGTCAATTAAAGCCATCAGAGCCACAGGAGGCGGCAGCCAGAAGCCTGCGCCGGCGAAAATGATGCACAGGCCCATCAGAGGACACTTTCTACTGTTAGTGGGGTTGCAATTAATCAACGATTCCTCAAATGTGGCTGTCCATTGTGAGGGGGAGTGTGTGTGTGTGTGTGTGTGTGTGTGTTGGTCCAGAGGATCAAGGACTGACCTTTACAGAGAGTTAAAGTGAAGCAAGCCCAGCGCTGGCTCTGCAAGTTTTCTTTCAGGAGTTCCAGGAGCGGCTCGCATTCACATGACGGATATTAAGATCTGACAGTTGAGTATTGAAGTTGAGACGAAAGTGACAGAGTTAGATCACCCATTCTTCTTCTTCTTCTGCTGTTCATTAATGGAACTACAAGTGGAAAGACTCATCCAAGAAGATATCACATTTCTCCCTCTCCCTCTCTCTCTCTCTCTCTCTCTCTCTCTCGCTCTCTCTCTGTCATTTGAGTGTGAGTCAATGAAGGCTTTAAAACTACAAAACGATTCCATTTTTCCAGACTTCAATGTTGGGTTTTTGTTGGAATGCTTTGTATTGCACTGCCTCATAATGCAGCACATTTTCACAATAGGTTTGTTTACATGAATCTGAGGAATATGAGTCCTGATCCACTGGGTTCCGGATTGCGATGGGATCGGGTTTGCTGCTGTCAGAGTTCCAACAATTTGTTTCTGCATGTATTTGTCGCTGTTTAAAAGAGTCCTTTTTATATTTAGTGCTGACAAACTTCTAGACAGGAAATCTGGGGGGTGGGGGGTGGGGGTGGGGGTTGATGGTGAGGTTTTGATTTTTTGCAGCTTTACTTGAGATGTTCTGCTTTAGCATGTGTGCTGGAAATTGTGCTCCCCAAAGCTGGAGGAGTTAGCAGGGCCAGAAGAGGAGCAGTCTGAAGCGACAAACTGTAGAAACTATTCTTTTTCTTTAGATAAAATTTGCACAAAATTCTGCAGAACCCCTCAATACAAATCACTCCACAGTCTTACACTTGTGTTTGTGTGTAAATCATCTGAAAATACAGACCAAACACACAATATATAAAGATTTTTTTCAATCACATTTGATTATCATTATTTTTCATCCCCCTGTTGATACCGGGAGAATTCTGATAAGTTTTTTTTCCTGATATACGTTTTAGGAGTGAGTGAAACCAACATGACAGCAGGATGAGGCTGGATGGAGAAAGAGGTGACAAGAAACCCTCCAAATGAAGAGCAGTCAAACTCCGTGAGGGGCTCCAAATGGAGACGTCGAGCGCGAAAACACTCGAGTGACTTTGGTTACTTTGCGGCGCTGAGCATCATCAATCATGTCCCATTCGATATTCCAACAAAATGAGGACCCCATTAACGCGGCACTTGGAAGCATCATAAACACACAGAATCGACTCTCCAAGTGACATTTAACCATGCAATTATCCTCCTCCAAAAGCTACCTCTGGGGTCACCGTGCGCCCGGCCTGCTCTTTTCTTCCCCCCTCCGATCTGTCAGCTGTGCCTTTGTCATGGGCGCGGGCTATAGATAGAGTTGTCAAGTCGGACCCGCGGGTCGCGGGGTCGTGGAACCTCTTCACTTTCTGTTGACCTTCAGACAGACAGATTTATACACTGTCAAGTCTGGGCGCCGCGCGCCGCAGCCCCGGCCTCATTGTGGCTCCGCAGACAGCCGTAATGGAGACGTCAGGCTCTGACCCCCCCCCCCCCCCCCCTCCCCCGTCTCTCTTCATTTCACCAGTAATTGTCATGATTGCTGGATAACGCCCACATCTCAAACAAATGCATTAGCCAAATGAGGTGAGGTGACGGCTTTGATGGGGTAGCCTTTCTGTCCTCTTGTCATAAACTGAAGGGGGGGTTGCTGATTGGAAGGGGGGGGTTAAGAAAAAAAAGAAATAAAAAGAAGCAAGTTGACTGATTTGCCAGTATTATCACAGTAAATTACTTGTAGCTCATTTGCGGATTGTTGTCAGCACGACAGTGCGCAGTTTACCCACCTGACAGCTTAGTTAGCAGTCCGAGGACTTGTGAAATATCACACTTCTGGGGGTTTTTTTGGTTTGATTTTTTTCCCACCCAATTTGAGAGCCACACAGAAAATGTGAGACTGGAAATTGCGAGATACTGAAGTAAGGTTCGACTGCTGCCGGAGCGCCCGCTGGGCGTGTGTCATATTAGTCACTGCGAAAAAAAAACAAAAAAACCCCCGAAAAACTCATAAATTTAAATTCGAATGGTTTTATATGTAGGTACCGTATTTTTTTTTTTATGAGGCTTGTCAATGATTCAAAGTCATGGAAAAAGGCCTTAACAGAACATGGTGATGGAAAGTCTTGGTTAAAATCAAATGAAAGTGGTCGAACTGAGTCACCCCCCAAATTGTTGGCAATGTAAACATCCGTCACTGGGCTGTCATGATAAAAGATGACATCATCAATGACACATCTGAAAATGAGTGCACTTTGGATTCATTGTTGAAGCTTTTTGATTTTTTTACGGGACAAAAAAAACCCAAAACAAACATATTTTTGTGCGATCAGAACAGATCTGCCATTTTTATTGGCATCTCTCTTAAAGCTCCATCATGAACACATATCAGGCAGCAAACCTTCCAGAAGGTAAGCGATATGAAAGCAATTCCTATTTTGACCACTGGGTGGCCAGGTTATAAGCCGTTCACTGCCAATTCTCCCAGTGAAGAAGTCAAACAGGAAGTAGAAGCAAGCTGAGGCTCCCAGTATCAGGACCTCTGGCTGAAAAACAACTGATCGCTGAGTCAAAATGCATCAAACAAAGAGTGAAAATCTCACTGACGATTCATTGTTTAAAGTAACCGAATAAAAATGTGATTCTTAAATTATAATGTGTCATTTTTTTTCTAATTGTGATTTACTGAAAATGCTTTCTCTCCAATATTTAAAGGCCAAAGTTTAACTTTAACATAACATCTCTTCTGCCACTTTCAGTGTTACCACAAGTGGGTAAACAGGCAGTTGACACAAGTTAATTATTAATTAAACATGATATGTGTTGGGGGTTGAGTGGGGTAACTACGGAGCCGGTCCCTAAAGAGACCCCTAAACAAACTGGGCGTGGAGCAGGTACCAAAAGTGACCCCTTCCTCCTCCCTCTCCTCCTCCTCCTCCTCCTCCTCCTCTCCACCAATCCAGCTCCCGAGAGTGCCGTCTGCGGCGAGACCGCCGACTCACTAATGAGTTGTTTGCAGAAGTGGGTACACAGTGACGGCGACCCCGGTGACCTGCGCACCCACACCCGTCTGGGGAGCGGCGAGGGTTAGGGAAGAAGGATCTGCCCTTTTCTGCGCTGCGTTCCTGCTGCTGCTCCCACTGTCGCCACTTCTGCTGCTGGTCAAACAACTTCCTTTCTCTTTTTCCGTGTGGCGCTTTCTCAAAAAGCCTTCGAATGAATCACCGCCACTGAAGAAGCAACATTTCTTTCCTTTCCCTCAATGTGTGAAATTGACCCCGGGTGCTTTATAATGTCAACGTGTTAGGAACTTGTTAACACTGGCTGAGCTGCACAGTCACTTACATAATTACTATTGCACAAGGAGAAAAAAAAAAAAGCCATAATGAGCGTATCGAGACACATGACCTTCAGGCGCTCCAGCTCGTCTTTTTTTAATTACCTTCATCATACAGGAGTCCCCCCCCCCTCCACCTCTCTCTCTCTCTCTCTCTCTCTCTCTCTGTTTCCTTTTTTTCTCTAGATTAAACCAAAAGCATACACGATGCTAACGACCAGTTTGACAGTTTGATGGTTCGAGGGGGGAGTTTGAGGATGCCGGCGCGTCGGCCACCGCGCCCGCCGACAGTAAAAACCCATCTAATTAACCCTCCCGGTATGACATCATGTGATTAAATTAAACCACATCATCTCCCTCAGGGTTTTTTTTTTTTATTTTTTTTTTTTACTTCTCCTCCCTCTTGCCTGGAAACAAACCCCAAACAATTCATTCGCTAAGCTTTAATTTCCAAACCTGTTTCAAAGGAGCCTGACGTGAAAAAAATAAAAAGAAGGAGAAAGAAAGATAATTACCAGCCTCATCTCGGGTGGGTTTTTGTGCTCCACGCACGCCATTCCATTAATAACGATAAGAGGTTGGAGGTTAAAAACTCATTTAATTGCCTCTATATTAATGACATTATGAATAGTAGGGGGCTGCGTGGTCTAATTCTGTCCGGTAGTTAGTGTACACGCAGGGGCCCCCTGGAGGGCCGCTCATTTTGCCAGAATTACACCACTGTGAAAAAAAAAAAAAAAACACCAACAAGGAATTAATGTGCGCCACACTTTAGTGGTGATGACAAACATGCTCTCCAGGAAGGAATTGTCTTGAGAAATGACCACGGAGACGCGCTTTCCTCCGCTCCTACACCCACACGCTTTCAAAATAAATTTAAAAAAAAAGAATTAAAGAATAAAAGCCTGCCGTGCGCACGCCGGAATTGCATCATGAATCCCCTGTTTTGTAAACAGCGTCCAGTCCTGCTCGTTTTTTTTTTTTTTTTTATTTCCCATGTATTCTGTTGCCTTTCAGCGCTCTCGCTGCTAATTAGCGTCTCTTTACCCTCGCGTCCTGTAGAGGTGAATTCCTTCCCACCTCAGAAATAAAAAAAAAAACGCAACCGAGTCGGGCACTGATGACTAAATTGTACTCTACTTAGGAATAATGATAATGAAAATGCCTCTCAGCCAAGCCATTTCACCCATGAATATTGCAAAGAGGTAATTTCAGCGAAGCATTGGCATTTTAGCTAATTTAAATTCCTGTTATCTCTCCAGCTTTTTTTTTCTGTCTTTTTTTGGGGGGGGAGGAGGAGGAGGGGGGGGGGTGTTATGGTTGCTGGAGCAGATTTAGTTGTGTATGCGCTGTGTCCACGAGAACTTAACCATACATGTGAATACTAATTAAACATTGGAATAATCAGTGGGAGCAGCAGCTGAGCTGCGGGCAGGTCCTCTCTGCTCGCTGAGCGCCATGAAAGAATGCATCCAAGTGCGATTCATTGGCTGTAAAAAGCGTTCACCTGCTTTGATCCTCTTCCCTTTTTAACTGCTCGCACGGCTGCAGTCACGGCTGCAGTGGGCTTTTTCACCGGCAATTTCGAATAAAGACACATGTTTCTGTATCGTGTCGATCTGAGAAATGTCTTGTTGGAACCACCAAAACATTCGGTGACAATCTGAAGGACGACCTGCACCAGTCAAGAGGACAACGGCCAACTTTGGAGAACAACCCATCGTTTTTTGCTGGCATGGCAGCCACAGCGCACAGTTGAAGGCCCCTCAATCCGGAAGTCAAAAGTCAGACCTCAGTTTTGTGTGAGATGTGTGGCTGGAGTCGAAAAGACCGCTTTGTCTCGGTGGAACCTGATTGTTTCTTTGACCGTATTTCTGTTTGTTAAAACTAAAACTTTGAACTCTGTCAATAACTCTTGAAAATTAATCAATTTATCAATATTTGACGCAAGAAGCAACATTTTTATGCTCAAACAATAAAAAAAAATGGACGTACAGATGTTTAAACAACAAAATCAGGTTTTCTTTATCTTTTTTGTAAAATCGCAACGTAGAGGAAAACGGAACATTGCTGAAATGTCCATGGTGAGCTGCTGATGTTCCGTCAGTGTTTATACTCAAAACTTGAATGTCTCTGGTTCTCTGTAAAATGCTCTCCTGCATATTGAGCACAACCACACTTGGGAGATGGAATCTCTCCATCCATCAAGCTGAGCAATGCTGCCTCATCCAGGCATTCACCCTGTTTGTTGTTAGCGTGCAAAAGTCATTAGCCGTAATCTGGCATCGGCCTTATCAGCATTTGAAAGGAGCTGAAGTGTGTTGAGAAAAGTTTGTGTTGTACAAATAAATCATGAATAAATGTTATCTGTGTTTGTTTTCTTTTGGTAACTAATCATCAACAATCATGCAATAAAATCCCAGGCTGACAGAAGAGAGGAAACTTTCAGTTGGACTACAACCTTTCATAATCGCTGAACACCATTTATGCTCCATTTACAGTATTTATCTTGAAATTTCCCTTTTCCTTTACCTTTGGTGGTTTCTTATTTGCTCATCTTTCCTGTGCTTTACCCAGCAAGTGAAGGTACCTGGTTTTGTAGCATAATGATCCCAACTAAATAGCACAAGGAACTTATTAGTTTACAAGTATCACCAGCCAGAAATGAGGCCAAGGGGGGGATGATGAATGAGTACATTTCCCCAAGCAAAAGGCTGACCTGGATACTGCTTTCTTCCTTCCTTTCTCCACCCCCCCCCCCTCCTTGCCAAGTGGGCCACCATTTTTCACTGGCCTCACACTTAGCCGCGGACAGGGCCTGCGTTAACAAACGCCGGCCCCCGATGCGGCGGCAGGCGAGTCCTGCCGGCCGCCCCTCTCATCCGAAAATTGTAATCCCCTTCGCCCGTAATTTGATCAAATAGCGTGCGCCCTTCCCCACCACTTATTGGCCAATTAAGTCAAGTTCTCACGCAGGGGGTCCAGCTGGCTCGGTGTTATCTGGGGGGATGAATTGATTGAAGCCATTCCACGTCTATGAACCCCTACTTTAATGATGTAGGTGATAATACTTGTAATTCTTCTCAGTCAGGGGACTCGCGGGCGCAGCTGTTACTGCCGTAATCCTTGTCCTGATACACTGAAGTACCAGCGAGGCATTAATCTGTCTTTCAGATTCTCCTCCACCAGCCCCCCCCCGCTCCCCCCCCCTCCTCCTCCGTGCTCCTCCCTTTCGTGTAGATTACACTACATCTGTGAAATGTGACATTGACGGAGCAGGTAGGGAGAAAAAAGGAGAGGCGTAAAACGCGATTACAGGGGAATGGTGGCTCGCGGTGACACAGCACCTTGCGTGTCACGTTTTGGACCCTGACCACTTTGTAGAAAAAAAAAAGAAGAGAGAGAGCGAAAGAAAGAAAAAATAAAGGAAAGCCATCCGCACCCATCCTCCCTGCCCCCCTCCCCAAGCATGACAACTTAAGAAGGATAGATTTAAGGGTAAAAATCAATAAATACATGCATTAGTTTCAAAGGCACACATTAACATTCTCAAACAGACTTCTCTTATAATCCTGCCTGCAGCCATTCAGTCAAAATATCAAATTATCATAATGAGGTCTAACTGCATATAAATGCTCAGCATTAAAACCAAAGAAGGAGGTTACACATAATGTGATACAATCACGCTTATAGCCGCGTGCGTCTATAGGTTCCCCGCAATGTTCGTTTTCTTTTTCTCGCATGGTGTCGGGTGGCACGTTCATCACAGAGCCCGGGCGGGCAAGCGTCGGGCCTTTTGTTTTACATCTTCCCTCATATAGGTGGGACACTTTTGTCAAGAATTAAAAATACAAGAGATGACCTGAATTTCCGTCGTATTATGCACAAAAGAGAGGGAGCGCGCGCTTAAGAGCATCGACGCTGTCTTTTAACTCGAGATCAGAGGGAGCAGATCGCATAGGAATGAGCGTGAACGCCGCAGCCTCCCTCCGTCTCCTTCTGCCGGAGACGAGGAGAGGTGATCTTCTCAGGCGCTGCGTGGGACCTCCGCAGGCACCCTCCTCACCCACGCCCAACTTTTACCAGCTTTCCCGTTCACTTTTTCCCCGAGAAATTGATTCGCAAGACAATTAGCCGACA
>JAUESE010000062.1:1043603-1059362 GCA_032274725.1 Malacoctenus triangulatus
GGCAGCGAATCGAAGAGGTGGTCCTCCACCATCAGGCAGCTGCGGCGGAGGAGGGAGCACTGGCCGAGCTGGGGCGGGAGGCGGTCCAGGCAGTTCCCCTTCATCTCCAGGTGCGTGAGCTGGGAGAGCTGGCCGATCTTCTCGGGGACCGAGGAGATGCAGTTGTGGCTGAGGCATAACGTCCTCAGCTTGGTGCACTTGAAGAGCTGCTTGGGCACCGCGTCCACCTTGTTGCTCGTGATCGCGAAGTGCTGCAGGTTCTGCAGGAAGCCGATCTCCAGCGGGATCACCGCAATGGAGTTGTGGCTGACGTCGAGGTACCGCAGTTTGAGGAGGGTGAACAAAGGGGAAGGTAGAGCCTCCAGCTTGTTGTGAGAGAGATAAAGCGACTCCAGGTTCTTGACGTGGCTGATGGACAGAGGGATGTTGATGATCTTGTTGTGCCACAGCTTGAGGCACGTCAGTCTCTTGAGGTGCTGGAAGCTGATGATCTCCTCGATGGTGCGGATGTTGTTGGACTTCAGGTCGAGCTCCTGCAGGGTGTTCAGGCTGAAGATGGCGTGGGGGATGCGCTCCAGCTCGCAGTTGTGCAGCTCCAGCTCGGCGAGGTTCATCATCTTCTTCAGGCTGTTGAGCACCAAGAGCTTGGTGCCGTCGTTGTGGATGACCAGCTTGAGGAGGTGCGGCGACAGGTCCGTGATGTTGGTCGGGATCTTGGTGAGGTTGCTCTTGAGATGCAGCACCTTCAAGTGCCGGAGGTCCCGCAGGGACTCCAGGCCGATCAGCTTGTTGTTTTCAGAGTTCAGGTTGCCCACCAGGTACAGCTCCCTCAAACTTTTCAGCAGGTAAACCCAGCTGGGGATCTCGGCCACGTCCGTGAACTTGACGTGAAGGCACCGGAGATGGTCGCGCAGGAAAATGAAAGCGGTCTGCTCGACCTTGGCCGGGCAGTGGTAGAAGTGCAGCTCCTGGAGGTTGATCATCTGCGATATCTTCGCTGTGATCCTGGCCTCGGGGATGAGCTCCAGCTTGAGGATCTCCAAGTCGGTGAGGTCGAACACGGCGTCGGGCACTCCCGAGAGCATGAAGAGGTGGAGCTCCAGCTTGTCCTGGGGGTTGCGCGTCACGTGCTGCCGCAGCTTCTCGAAGGTCCACTCGTGGTTGAGGCTGATCTCGCGCAGCTTGTTCTCGCTCACCTCGGAGAGGAAGACCCCGAAACGCTTTGAGTACAGCTGGTCGTACTGGTCGACCATGTGGAGCAGGAACGCAAAGTCGTTCTTGACGTCGGGAATGTCGCTGAAGCTGCTCTCCTCTCGGACTTTTTCGAAGGAGTACTCCTTCAGAGGGCGCCGGAAGAGCCAGAACAGAGTGTAGATGCAGATTACACCGTACACGCATATGAGGGCGATGTAACTCACGAGGAGTTTCTTCAACATGAAAGCCATGTTGTGTGTGCACTGGAACTTCGCATAGCCAGTCAAATGCTTTATTTCGGGCTCACACACGTGGTCGAAATCTATCGACGCAACAAAAGTCATGGTGTAGCAGAGGATCAAAATGAATTTCACTGTCTTGATGACAGTTTGAATGGCGTACAGTCTGTAAATCAAGTCACTGTCTTCGATGTGGGCGCGGAATTTGCGGACTTTCTCGAACAGCGCCTTGGCCTGCTCGCCGTCTTTCTTGTCCAGAATGGTCATTGAGGGGACTTCGCTCACGAGCTTTTCGGCCGAGAAGGTGACCCCGGACTTGGTCAGCATCGGGGCCGACTGGTTGGGACTGCCCTCTTCGCTACTCGTGGACAGATGCTTCTGCAGGGAGGAGGCGCCGGCCAGCCGCTGCTTGTTCTCCTCCGAGTCCTCGCACGCAGTTTCGGACAGCGCTTTGGTGGTCCAGGGTGACTCGAAGCATTTCCCCAGGATGGAAACAAAGTGTTCCACTTTGGAGCTCGTCTTCGGGTATTTGAACCAGAAGTTGCTGCTGACCATCAGTACAATCGTGTGGATCAGAGCGAGGTACGGGAAGTATTTGGAATACCAAGGCAGGGCCACGTGATAGCACATCTGGTTGACAAAAACATACTGCTGGAAATCCAGCTTGGTCCGGACGCCCGTAGGCTGGGGTGGCCCCAAAGTGGCCGACTGGCCGAAGTGAATGGTCGGGCCGATATTTTCAGGGGGCCTCTTGGCCATCAGAGGCGCAGCCTGCTCCCCGATGGCGCTCTCTTTGTTCCATAAGCCGTCGGTGGGTTCCGGTGGCTGCGGTCTCAAGAAGCCCCCGGTGCCCTCTGCAGTTTGCTCCAGGATGGGGAGGCAAACCACTTGGTCCTTAGTTAGCTGCATGGTTCCGGAAAAGATGGCCAACATCAGCATGACTATGCCCAGATAGTCCATGAAGACGTCCCACCATGGTTTCAGGATTCGATACGTCGGCTGGATGTCGTTCAGGGAGGCGACTTCCGTGAGGGTGAACATTCCTGTGGGAGAGAAATGTAAGTCAATTTGCTTGCTTTTTTTTTTTTTTCAAAAATACTAAGTAAATTTTATCTAACAAAAAAGTCCAAAACAGAAAATGATTGTAAATCCTTTGGAAAAAAGGAAGTATGCTGCGGCAGCCAAATATTTAAGATACAAACCGTGAGATTGCACAACAAAATACATCATGATGGTCAGCTGGAGTTTAAGATGCACTGCAGGTTTTTCAACGAGGTACACAAGGAGAACAGTTCAGGGATCCACTGTGGGGGGGGGGGGGGGGTCGGTTATTTGTGTGTAAAGATACAAACTAGTGACAAAAACAATATCACTTTCATTTAACGTTTGTCCTTAAATGACCTCATTTCCACCAAAACAACAACCACGTTTGGTGTAACTTCTCACGGTACTTTGTGGGATCGCCCCAAATCAGGCCTCACCACAACCTCTTGGAAACTGAATTTTCTGTGAAAGTGCATTCACACAGGCAGCCTTTGGCCCTCTCTAAGAGGACCACAGTGTGGCAGCGTTTTGGATCCCCCTACGTGCCGCAGCTCGTCTGGTCCAGGGAGGAAGCTGTCCCCCCCCTGAAGCTCTGGCACAGACTTGCCACTGGTTCAGTTTAAACCAGAGGAACTTTTTCAATTGTTTAAGAATGGAAATAGGAGAAGGTGCTGAGTCCCTTCAGCCCAGTCAATAGTCAAGAAGCAAAAGGCAAAAGAAGAAAGAAACAGATAGTGTTGTTGCCTTTTAAATGCAAGTTCATTGTCAAACAGCTGAATGTTACATTATAGCAATTTATCCAAAGGCCAGAGGGTAGATAAACATATTTGCTATTAAAGTAGCGACCACATGAGCAACTAAAATACTCCATAAATACAAATCTATGAAATAATCTTCAAAAACATTAAATTACGGTGAGGCAGTAAATCTAGACAAACCAAGGCCTTACCAGTCTGTAATGTTTGGACTCTCGAGGAAACCTGTCAGAGACACGGAGTAATTTCCCTCATATTTTAGGCCAGGCCACATTTCATAAGCACATATGGCGGATGGCCATGTGACTGTGTTGTGGCTTTAGTCAGAGGGGGGAGGCCACACCTCTTGGACTGGGACACAGCACAGGACACGAGGTGTCTATGCAACCTACAACACAAACACTGCAGTCTGCAGACCTCCTGTAAACTCCAATCACCTGTCACATCCCTATTTGTCCCCCACCCCCCTGCTGTGTCCCCCCTCATATTCCACAGAGGGTCACGGAGTTCATCACGTGACCCAGCACAAACATCAGTATACTGGATGTATGTGAAGCCCCTCATATGTTGACTGTAAACTCAGTTTTGTATCGGAAAAACTGAGAGCAGAAAGGGTTTCATTGTGGTTATTATGCTTTCAAAAAGCGTGGCGGAAACTAGGACAGATTATTTCTGCAACGCAGCGACTGCAATCTATTGTGTGTTGAAAAGCATGAAGGTCAGTAGTAATGAGGCTGCAGAGCAGGCTGAGACCGGCTCCAGCAGCGAGGCGCATCCATGGAGCCCGAACGAGAGGTGGAGCTGATGGATTGGGAGTCCCTAAACGCACCGCTGAACGTGACTGACAACCACGACCGGTGCCAGAGGATAGCGGCGCGGTGAACGTTCGGGGTGTTTAAAACAATTATTACACGACACGACGTCGGCGCTACCGTTATTGTGCCGAGGCGGTCTGAGCAGACCTCACCGGACGCCCTCCACACATACGCACCTTCGGGGCGGGCGGGGTGGAGGAGGGGGGGCTTGGTCCGGTTAGGTGGATGCCGGGAGCGGTTCCGAGCGGCGCCCCGTCCCGTCACACGCCATGTTCCACGGATGCGACGACGGTGTCCCTTCTCTGCGACGGTCCGGCCGTGTGGGGGCCTGCTGGCAGGGCGAGCAAAGCGGCTTAGCTGGCTACCCCTACTCCGCCTTTAGATGGTCGGGTCCTCTGCCTCTGACTGGCGACTCAGCCGGCACGGCGGCACCAGCTGCTGGAAGAGGGGGGAGAGGGAGGAGGGGTGTGGGAGAAAGGGTGGGGGGGGTGCTCCGGGGACTGGACGCTCGTCTTCACGCGTTCACCGGGCCCAGTCACCGGTGCGTCGGATGGCACCGGCGAAGCATGCGGAAAGAAGGGACGCGGCCTGATGTTGCACAGCGGTTGTGGGTTGTTTTTTTTGCACATCAGGCGTCGCGAGGATGTGCGGCGCGCGGAGCGTTCAGAGCACAGCTCGCTGGGATTGACAGTAAATAGAAACATGACCCACTCAAGTTAGGGACCAACATCAAAGTGCAAACCCCGCAAATTAGGTAAAAACTCACAACTTCTGCAGTTACACAAAAACACAGCTCAGTAGAAATAAATAAATCGTATTTTAATCTTAACTCAAAAATTACTGGTCTTGCATTGGGTATTTTTTGAAAATATTTCCTAAATCTTTTAAAAAATATTCATTTTTATTTTACTTATTTATTTTTTTAATTTACAACACACAGTCAATTGTGTCATGGCTATGAGTACAAATCTCTCCAGGAAACTTTTGGGAGAGTTCTGTAAAAGTCAAAGTTGTTTGCCCGATAAAAAAAAAGTTACACTATGCTCAAGGTCAAAGTAAAAGCCTCTATTTAACTTGTCATCTACCGCCTGCATATCAACTGTTGACAATATAAATTTCAATCTGAAAAAGCAGGAAGTCCAGCATCAACCAGACAATCACTTGGCTGGAGTTTCACCCCCCTCCCCTCCCCCCTAGCCCCGATACACCATGACACTCTAACTCAGTCAACACCAACATCTCCCACTCTGAGCAAAATTATGCAAACTGTGCGTTTTGCTTTGTCGATTTAAACGTCCAGTTGGAAACTGATGATTTAGTAAACACTCCAAGATTGGCAGTGGAATTTTCTTTTAAAAGTTCAGAGAGAACACTTTGGAATTACATTTTACAGCGATAATACATTGGGATTTTTTCTTACAAGGCTGAACACTTTTGATGATTTTATACACTGAAGTTAACACACAGTATGTGTTGATGTTCTAGTGTTATGCATTATTGACCAGCCTTTTTCATAGAAATTACACTTAGTTGATTCAACAAAAAAAATACCTTTATTGTATTCATACTTAGTGTCGCAAACTGCATTGACAAAAAAAAGCTGGTAAATATAGAAGTAGATTTACAGATAGATTTATAGGCTATTTGTATTTAATCATGGTATTGAATATTAAAGAGAATTTCTAACAATGTTTTAGCCCTAAATGTCTTTCAAATTGTTACCATGGACATTAGAGACCAGCATTATTGTCTCATCATTCCGCCTTATGCTCATACAATAATCTTCTTTGTCGTTATTAATCCCTGTGAGCCAGCAGGTTACATCTTATCACACTACACAACCGAAAATAGAGCGAGGTGCTATTTGCAGTCATCCCTGTCGGACGTTACCGCGATACGATAGAACATGTTGGATCAAAATGTTTACTTTGTAGTGTATGTGTGTTTTTGTTTCCAAAAGTTTGATTAGAGAGCACAAATAACACATGTTTTTTTGCAAGTCAAACAGATTTTATTGGTCAACAACATAAAAAAAAAGTTTATAAAAATACACATTTTTAACTGAGTGCATAGTTCTAGTGCATGTTTAAAAGCCTGAACAAACATATAATATAGACTTTAACATTAAGTCGCTTCCTGCAATACAGGAATATTTAGTCAATCTGTTGGAACTCTGTCAGATATGTCGATTATTAGGGCCCGAGCCCTCGCAGGGGCCAAGACCCCATTGTGTATTTTTGTTAACTCGTGGTCCATGTTAACAAACAGTCGACTGAGAGCAACATAACAGAAAACCAGCCTAAGGCCAATATTGTGTGAGGTTCCTTGTTTTGATTTACATTCGGTGATCAAGCTGGCGTCTTTACAATGAAATGAATTGTGATTTTTTTTAAAATAGCTTAAACATTTTTGGAAATTGGCTGAAACTTTTTTTCCCCTAGTGTTAATCCTTATTTGAAACATCAGTTAGCTTAGCATAGAGGGCTGCTTGTTAGAGGAGGTAACCAGGGTATGGTGAACGATGACTCAGGACAGAGATGAAAATGTTGGATTTTTAAGAAAAAAAACTTTTAACACCCTACTCAATTGATAGAGCGATTTATGAAAATATATACTTCAAGATTGGAAATAAAGTCTGAAAAGTAAAGACAATGATTTAATAAAAAAAAACAATAACAACAAAAAAATTAAATAACAGTCGTGAGAGCCAAAATGGTTCATTCAGGCTGAGTGACATTCAACAAAAATTCTGACAAATTGTTAGAATATAAGAGTTTCCCCTAAAGATGGCATCATATCAAGAAACGTGATCAAGCCCGAGAAACCACTGAAAGTGCTGCATCAGACCTGCGAGTGGCGCTGCGCACTGTGTGAAAAACTGAAGAAGAAGACATGGAGCATGTAAACAAACCCAGAGTGCATGCTGTCTTACGGAAAGGTGTAAGGTGTAAAAGTATTGTCTGTACACACAGACAAAGACACACAAGGGGGTGCATAAAGGGCCAAACGCAGGTTCAATGAGAGCTGATAAGGCCATGTTCACCTCAATCAAAGAGCACATTTCTCTTAATTGACAAATTACTCCCTCAAGGCATGTCAACAACATGTGACTCTGTTTTTTCCTCCTTTCAGGAAAACAACAAACCCACAAACTCGTAGTAAAAACTATCAGTAGTAGTAGTCGTTGTAATACTTTGGTATGATAACAAACAATAAACAAATGCTCCGGAGTAGCAGGCAGAGCGAACAGCAGGCACTGTGGCAACAGTAAGGCGTGTCACTCTGCCTTCATCTGGTCCCTGACGTCCGAAGGCAACGTTTCAAACAGAGTCTCCTCCACGATGAGGCCGCTGCGCTTTAACGCGCGGCAGCTCCCGAGCTCCTGCGGCAGGAACTCAAAGTGGTTGCCTTTGAGGTCCAGGTAGGCCAGCAGAGCCAGGTAGGAAATCTTTGGTGAGAGTATGGACAGTGAGTTCTTGCCCAGCTTCAGCGTCTTGAGCTTTTTGCAGAAGAACAGCTCATCCGGCAGGTTTTCGATCTTGTTGAAGGTCACGGAGAAGTACTGCAGACTCTGGAGGACCCCGATCTCCGGGGGGATGAACCGGATATCGTTGTTGGACAGGTCCAGGTAGCGTAGCTTGTTGCACAAGAACAGGTGCGAAGGCAATATCTCGATCTTGTTGTGGCTGAAGTAGAGGCGCTCCAGGCTGCCGAGCTTCTTGATGTGCTCGGGGATATACATGATGCCGTTGTACCACAGTTTCAGGCATATGAGCTTGCGGAGGTGTTGGAAGCTCACGATCTCCTCGATGGATCGGAGGTTGTTCTCCTTCAGGTCCAGCTCTTGCAGACTTGTGAGGCTGAAGATCGCGTGAGGGATGCGCTCCAGGTCGCAGCGCACGAGCTCCAGCTCAATCAGGTTGGCCATCTTCTTCAGGTTGTTGAGCATGACCAGCTTGGTGCCGTCGTTCTGTAAGTAGAGCCGCTGCAGATGGCTGGAAACGTCCACGATGGACTGGGGAATCTTGGTCAGATTGGTCTTCAGAGAGAGAGTCTTCAAACACTTCATCTCCCGCAGTGACTCCAGGACGATGTTCTTGGAGGCGTCGGGGCTGAGCGACCCGGTGAGGTACAGCTCCTCCAAGTTACGAAGGCCATACATCCAGTTTGGGAGTTCCCGGTTGTCGTCGAACTTCACGCGGAGCACCTTCAGGTTCTCTTTGAGGAAGGAGGTCGCTGTTGTGTGCAGCTTGAGCGAGCACTGGTAAAGCGACAGCTCCTGGAGGTCCTCCAGCTGAGAGATCGAAGCGGGGATGGTGACGTTGTTGATGATCTCCAGCTTAAGCGACTGCAGCTCCGTCAGCTCAAACACCGTGTCGGGTAGGCCGGGCAGCATGAACAGCTGGAGCTCCAGCCTGTTGTTGGGGTTCGTCTGCAGCCTCTGTCGCAGCTTCTCCGCCGTCCATTCGTGATTGAGGTTGAGCTGTTTGAGTTTGTTCTCGCTGACCTCCGAGAGGAAAACCGCAAAGCGCTTGGAATACAGCGGGTCGTACTGATCGATCATGTGCAGCATGAAGGCAAAGTCGTTCTTGACGTCCGGGATGTCGTTGATGCCCGTCTCCTGCCGGACGTATTCAAAGGAGTATTCCTTCAGGGAGCGGTAAAAGAGCCAGTAGGACGTGTAAAGGCTGGTTAATCCGTAGACAGCCACCAAGCACAGGTAACAGTAGGACAGCTTGGAAAACAGGTGAGCCATAGTGTGGTTACACTCAAAGTCTTTATAGCCCGTCATGTCCTGGATCTCCACTTCGCAGCGTACTTGATTACGCACCTTGTCTACCAGAGAGCTGTTATAGGCAATGATCAGGAGGAACTTGAAAACCTTGAACACAGTCTGGCGGACATACATCAGGTACAGGATGTCCCCTTCTTCCACGTGCAAGCGGAACTTCTTCACCTTCTCAAAAAGAGCCTTCGCTTGCTCCCCCTCTTTTTTATCCAAAACACTTGCGGAGGGCTTCTCGACGACGATCTTCTCGGGTATCGACCGGAGCGACTGCGTCTTTTCCAAGCCGCCCTCCCCGGGAGACACGGCGATGTTGGACCTGGACGTGCCGCCCTTTTTGTGCTCCTTCTCCTCCGGGTTTTCACCGGACACCTCGGACAGGGCGCGCGTCGTCCACGGGGAGTCGAAGCACTTGCCGAGCATGGAGATGAAGTGCTCGATCTTGGAGCTGGAGCCGGGGAATTTGAACCAGAAGTTGCTGCACACCATGAACACCAGAGTGTGTATGAGGACCAAATAAGGGAAGTACTTGGCGTACCAGTGCAGAGCCTTCTCGTAGCACATCTGGTTGATGAAGCTGTACTGCTGAAGGTCCAGATCGGTTTTCAGCCCAGTCATTTCCCTCGGCACCGCTGAGGCATTGGATTGCGGATGGAACAGGGATTTCATTTCCACCTCACTCATGTTGTCTGGAGACAAGGAAGTTCTTTGTGGCAAGCAAATGATTTTGTCTTGCATCACCTGAAAGGAAATGTCAGAAAAACCGACCAATTAGCAATATTGCCTCGATAAACAAACAACTGTGCATTGTGACCAAGGTCGGTTTGTTCTGGTCGTATATCTGATAGAAACGTCGGCACTAACAGGCAGAAAGGTTCATCTGTTGAATGGTAAAAGCAGATATGTTGGACACCGAGCCAATAAAGCAGGTTAATGTTGCGTTTTAAGATCACCCAACACCTGTTTTTTTGCTGTGTTGTCAGCACAGTCGCACACAGGAGTGCCCTGCCAGCAGTGTTTTGCAGTGAGAGTGAGAAAAAAAAAACAGTGCAAAACAGTCCTCTGAGTGGCTGGAAGAGCTCTAAATAAGCCAGCGTGAGACACTTTTGCACCGTCAGAGGACAGGCTTTCAGTGCAGAGCGTGTTCTCTGACTCCACCTGCACCGCGCTGCACGCTCCCACACCAAAAGGACACTCATGAGTCTGGTGGCACAAGGTCTTGATAGGTTTTTGGAAGTATTAGTAGATGGCATTTGAATATTGCAAAAAGAATGAATTGCCTTTGTACAAGGAAACCAATGAAAAGGTCTATTTTGCTCGTGTGAGTTCCATATTGAGGGTCAAAGGTGTCTGAGGCACTTCCACTGATCCACAGGCAGGGCTGCAGAGTGCTGCCGTATAACCCAGATTGTCAAATCGACCAAACCATCGGGACAATCTGTTTGTATAGATTTAGAGGACAAACAGAGGAGTGACGGTTCTTGAGGGGTCTCACATTGAGACCACTGTCCCAGGTTGGCATTTCCACGAGGAGTCTGCATTTTGTCTTCTATCGGTCCAAAAACAAAGAGGGTCAACTGGTGACTCTACAAGGTCCTTGAGGATGACATCGTGTATCTGTGTGTTTCTCATGTGATGGGCTAGTATCCTGTCCAGGTTCTTGACAGGAATATGACGAATATGATCAAGCCAAAGTGACGCTACCTGTTCGTGTGGCTCGGATGCGTGTGAACGCAGAGGTCGACAAGCGGGTCGAGCTCCGATCAGGAATTTAAATGAGCTCCATGAGCCTGTCAGCGTGCACATAAAGACATAGCCCATCATTACAGCACTCATAAACCTTCCCCTCCGGTCGCCCCAATAACCTCGTTCCCTGATGGTGTTTTAAACATGGTAAATGAACGCAGCATCCTATAAAGAGCGAAACCTCTGTTGTTTTTCTGGCGAATAACAGAAAGCAGCTGCGCGACTCTGAAAGGCTAATAACAGGAAATGGGCACTTTGATTCATTGATGGCAGAAGTGAAGGGGAGCCAATCTAGGAAGGGGGGGCGGGGTTGTTGTTCTTCACCCATGTTCTCGCTCATCTTAGTGAGTGTACATTAGCTCACGCTCGACACCGAGTGACCTCACTGGAACGGAGGGGGCAGCGAAGTGGTGCTGCAGCACAAACTGCGGTGCAAAGTCAGGGCTGCTGGGCCCCGTGAAGAGCTGATCTGTACACTTCTGGGCACAACACGTCTCCCTTCCGACTGAAATGAAGGGATCATTGTGTCCAGCGGTGCAAAAACATGAGCAATGACACACATCTGCTTGTTGGTTTTTTGCTTACTTATAGAGTAACCTCAGTTTACGCATAAAATTTACAGACTGTTAGATCCCGTCGCAGCACGGCCGTGCCGAGAGAGAGGCAACAATGGTCGCTTCCGCCCTGATAAATATCCTGTTTAACAGAGTCCCTCCGAATGTTATTGGTATAATTTCCAGGATTTACACTACAGCAGCCGGACGGCAGCCAAAAAAACGTCCTTTGCTCCACACAGTTGGAGGAGAGAAGCATCAGGCTGCAGGAATCGGGAACTTTCGCGTTCACTGAAATAAGGCGGGGCAGGGAAAGGTTTCCGCTGGTGAACTTGTGCTGAATGGTTCCTTTGCCGTAAAAAAAAAAAAAAGGCCTGAGCTGTAAAAGCACAGAATTGTAAGGCAGGGGGGGGGGGGGGGGGGGGGTTGTGAAGCCCCTGCCAGCACAGAAGGCAGAGAGAGTAATGTTCCATTAGACAGCCTGTACTGCATTGCATTACTCCAGATTCAATTTCAAAGCAAAAACAGTACACCAGATGCTTTTACCCATTAAGTCTGTGAGGAGCCCAAAAATGTCAGTGTGCATCCGCAGCAGCTCTGTGCGAAGTCTGTGTTGTGTCTCCCAATCATGTGTGACAGTGAGGGATCATATTTTTTTGTCTTTCTTATTGATAATCTGCAACCAAATAGGATCTATAAAGTAAAATGTTCCAGAGAGGCTGTTGCTTTCCCACCGCTGTCCTTTGTTTTCCCAAAAATGATGTGCATGAAGCATCACGTACAGGTGACAGCGTCACGTAGTTACATTGTGTATCATGCACAGTGCTTTGACGGAAAGAGATAATCCCATTTATCTTCATGTGGACTCCGTTTAGATTATAAACTGGGCTAAACTGTGACTGATGATAGCTTCAAACATTGAGGTTTGATCTAATCAGATGAAAGTGTTTACGTGACGTGATTTTTAACTGATCACTGTTTAATCAGATTACTATCAATCCCTGTAACCCCAACTATGGATTTCTTCAGACACCGGGTTGGTCGTCAGCTTTGACGTTGCGTCATTACATCCAGCTGCCCGATAGGTGGATGCACAGTAGAAAAAAAGTGGCAGAGGGGGCTTTTAGTGGACCACCGCTACTTTCAAGCAGTTGAAACCGACCCAAGACACCAGGCTATGAGTCAGGGCCTCTCTGTTGCCGTCTTTTCTCAGAGAAATGCGCACCTGCAAAGCCTCCCGCTCTGCTTGTTAAAGGGCTGACGCTGTGTTTGTTGCTTCCAGCTGTTTGCAGGAGTCTTTCCTCTGAACTGATTGAAACCCTGTGCCAGGATCTCCGTGGGAATCTCCAGATCAGGCCACAATGATGCACATGAGTCAGGAGAGATCCCTGGGAGGGCAGCAGCAGTCGTGCTCCAACAGCACATGCGATTGTGCTGTAGCTACACCCAACACTGACCTCCGACTCTCGCTTTTGTCTCCACTTGGAAGGTCCGCTCTCATTACGAAGAGTGTGAAGAACAATCCATTATTGCAAAGGCAGTCCACCAGGACATGAGTGCATCCGATTGCTTAAACTTTTAATGTTGCCACCAAAATTCACCTCGGTGGGTTAAGCACAAACTATTTCAACCATGCGTCTGAGTGACACTGCTGTAAACTTGGCAAATTTGAACGTCCTCTAAGTGCAGCTGCACCAAAAAGAAAAATAAAATTCCTTCATGGCATCTAGTAGAGATGATGCTCACTTCAACAAACTGAATTGCAAAGAGTTATGATCACACAGCACTCGAGCACTGATGTATCCACAGACTGATAACGTATCCTGACCCAACCCCAGTGCTGCCCGACCTAAGAGTTACATACTACAGGTGTTTATATCCTGTGTTCGAAGTTGTGTTCAGAACAACATGCTGGCAGTGGTAATGTGGACTCCAGTCATTTATACTAAAAAGTACCTGATTAGGTCATTATCAAAAGATTGTTTTTTAACATTACACAGTCAAATTTTACAGGCAATGTCCTCTAACCAGCGACAAAGTGCATCTGAAATATCACAAGGATCAATTCAGTATTAAGAGTTTGTCTGTCAAGCGTTCACAAGAAAATCTCTGCGATGACTGCAAATCCAGATATGATTCAATAAATTGTACCTCAAGATCCCGCCCTGTCAAGAATGTACAAAAATGTATGGTTTCATAAAAAATATGGCTGCTTGTGTTTCCCAGTCCAATTTTTAGTTTGGTCCAATCAAGGCTTCCGTAGAAACATGGAAGAGTTTGCAGGAAAAACTCCCAACCATTTGTTCCAGCTGAGGACTTCATCAGTTGGGAGTTTGTTTTGATTCTATTAGAGGCAGTATATTCCCTTCATTTCGGACCACAGTCAATGCCACTGACCTGCAGAGTGCACCCGAAGACCCCGATCATCAGCATGATGACGGACAGATAGTCGGTGAAGACATCCCACCAAGGTTTCAGGACTCTGAACGCCGGCTGCTGTTCAGAGAACTGCCGGAATTCCATCACAGGAATCATGGCGCCGGCTGTAAAAACAAAGGGAGGAGTAAATCAACCCGCTGATTATTCACAATGATTCCTGGGCTGAAATCTGACACAGGAGAGGCCAGAACGGTGGATCCCGTGAAAAAAATAGGACCTAAGATAAGATACATTCATGCATACACTTTTTGCTCAGTAAGCTAACAAATGCAAAGAATCATGCCATGTTAAAATGAGTTCTTAATGACCACAACTAAACGTTAATCACAATTGGATTCACTTTTTCAACAACTGAGACACTACAAACTAAGTGGGTCCAAAATCGTTGTGGGTTTCCTAGGGTGTTGCCAGGTGAGTGCCACTATCAATGTTAACATGCTAAATGGTGAACATGTTACATGCATCATTCACACATACACTCGAACACCGGAGGTTATGGCGAACATGTAAGGTGCCAACACATCAAAAGAAGTTCAGTGGAGCAACTGTTTGGGAAAATCTTGACTGTGACTCACTGGGAACAGAAGTCCCAGTGTGCAAAATTAATTTGTGAACCCCATTGGATTTTCCCTTGCCGGTTTCTTTTTGTTGGGGATCCTCAGGACTGACAAGCGTTCAATAAAATGAGAGCTGAGACTGAAGGACCAAATTTAGCAGTATTTACTGAAGTTTTGCAAAAAGTAGGTTACAACCAAGATGATGAAGAAACAAAAGCTACAGTGCTGGGCTCTGCATGCGTCCACTCTCATTACAAGCCGTAGCAGAAGAGTCCCGGGTCTTCTTCTGCCATTGGTTTTCTTGCTGTTCTGGCTCCGCCTCTAAGGTGGGCACTCCTTATTGATATGGTACTCTGCTGTGTGTGTGTGGTGTCGGTTGCAAAACATGTTTTTGTCTTTCAATTGCATTTATACCTAAATAAATCAATAGTAATGTGTTGTATGTGTTGTATAGAGGAAACGTGTGTAATAAGAACGTTTAGAATGTAAAATCCCTTCCCAACCAAGGGCACTTCCACACAGGGACAGGTGGAGCTGGGAATCAAACCATCAACGTTAGGATTGGAGGAGTTCTCAGCTGAGACGAAGGCCCCTCTCCTGCTGATCTCAGCACAGCAGCAAATGTGCAGACTCACATTACGGCAGGACGTCACAATCCGTGCTTCTCGGCAGAGAGGCGACTTTGGTGACGCAACGAAGTGGCAGCGCTAGCGTCAGGATATTGTTACCAGTGTCAGGTTAGCACGTTGACGTTAGCATTTACCTCATCAGCACTGTTGCCAGTCTATGGAGCAGCTTCAGGCATGAACACCAACTCTGTCCCTCTTGACATCAACAAAGGGGCAATAAATACGACGTGTTTCCTCGCACTGACGGGTAAAGTCTCAAGCGGAGCCTCGACTTTATACGAGCGCGCGCAGCGGGTGTAATTATTTTTGAAGTGGGCGCCTACAAAGCACCGTGCAAATGGCTCATTTTATAAAGCTTGTGACAAGTGTTTATCATTACCATCGAGGTCCAGAACGTTGGCCAGTCAGCAGTGACTCCATCAAACGGGACGAAAGGCCAGAGCAGAGCTCAGCACTCTAGTTGTGTACAAACAGGATGCGCTCGCAGCTGTTTACCCTAATAAACCTGTCTATAGTCCAAGTGGACAAACTTTGAAAAGGTTAATTACATGTTAACGTGACGGGGTGGGGGGTGGAAATGAAATAACATTTCAAGCTCTTTTCCCCCTTTTTTTAAGCCAGTCAGATAAACACCCCAACGAGCCGACGATTCATTTCGTGGTTTCTATAAACAGCTTTATACCAAACCCAGCTAGCTCAGAGACAGACATCATTAGGCACCCACAGAGAGGGATGCACAGCCACACGCCTACACGTGCAGGGGTTAGAGAGCCACCATGTGACTTGGGCTGGATCTTTGGAATGAGAGACAAACTAAAAGTACCTAGAGAAAAAAACAAACGTGTGCACAGAGAGAACATGCAAATTTGATAACAGAAATCTTAAAACTGAAATGTCATAATTGCAACAGATTTTTTTCTTCTTCCTGGATTCTTGTAAGATCTTGTAACATTTTGTTGGTACTTCCTATTCACTTTTCAATGAAAATATGACGAAAACTA
>JAUESE010000062.1:1082438-1093366 GCA_032274725.1 Malacoctenus triangulatus
AAATGACAGTAATTAACCTGATGTTGAGAGAATCCAGCAGATTCATCACAGGTTTGGCAAAAGCCTCCTCATGTGGAGGAGATGGAGCACAAGCACAAACTTCTGGTCCCCACTGTTTTAGTCGGAGAAGCAGACACACTTCATTGGTGCAACCCAAGACTGAACAGCAGGTGGCAGCAGCATCATCGGACCAAAGATCGGAAACAGTGAGCTACCTCATTGCAAAAGAAGTAACAAACTTTGTTCAACATGGAAGTTTTTTGGGATGTACTTTTCCTTACTTGTGTAAAAGTTGAAACAGTCGTCAGTTCAGGCTGTATAGTAGGGTCAAACACTTGTGTTATGGTACTTTGATTCAAATCAGACAATCACATCCATAACCATACTGACTGAAACATCAACAACCTGATGTCAATAAAAAGATTCTGTATTCCTTGGCTGAAATTTCCTTTTCCTTGAAGATCTTCTG
Organism: Malacoctenus triangulatus; assembly: GCA_032274725.1. Classification (NCBI taxonomy): domain Eukaryota; kingdom Metazoa; phylum Chordata; class Actinopteri; order Blenniiformes; family Labrisomidae; genus Malacoctenus; species Malacoctenus triangulatus. The sequence goes on from JAUESE010000062.1 coordinate 1,082,908, forward strand.
AGTGCTTCGAAGAATAGCTGCATGTCTCTTCTCTGATTTGCTGAAACATCACAGTGAAGCCAAACACTGGTGGATATGTCACAAGCAAGCAAGAGCAGGAGCGTTCAAAATAAAGGCTGAAATAAAAGTACAAATGTCATTTCTGATTAGTTCACAGCAACATTTAGCGACAAACTTTAGATGCTTAAATCTCGAGGCAAAAAGCCTCCAACTGAGACTTTGCTTCTCCAATTCAACAGCACAAATCACTCGAATAACTTAAACGGCTGAAATCAAACATCACCCTGTTTAAAGAGTGATTACATTTGGAAACAAAATGCAATAAAGTAATTCAGGAGGTTATTGTGACCAACTTCAGCTTTTTCCATTCATGCACATTATATTTGTAACGATGAACAATAAGTACAACAGTTGCTGAATGCTTTTGAATAATTCTGATGAATGTGGAAAAGGAAACAGCGCAGTACCACAGGTGTAGGTCAGAGTATACAAAAAATAAAGCAACCAAGTACAAAGTACTCTGCATACAATGTAACTGCAGAACCTTCCCTGGAAGTGACTGCTCCGCTCAACCTCTGTGGTCGCATTAATGGGAGGTAATAAAAGCCGGGGATCGGTAATGTTTCCCGTCCAATCACAACACTCGGAGACTCACAGAAGCTCCTCACGTCCTCGCCAAGTCTGTGCAGAGCCCGGCTGTAAATACCACGTAATGACCGGCTTCAAACATTTTACTGCAGCCTCAGTCGTCTTCTGATTTGGCAGTAACCTTCAAACACACTGGATGTACAAAGAGATTACAGCTGGATCTCAGGTGCATGCAGGTTATTGCCTGCGGCGACGCTGCCTGTTGGCCGGGGAAGATTAATGGCTATTAAACTGGGAGGGGGACTCCTGCAGATCGATCCAGTCTCACCGATTCTTCAGGAAATAAACGATGGATCGGGATTGTTTTCGTACCCTCCACCACTATTTATATAACAGCACTGCATCATTAGTTTGTACCATCCTGACGTAAGAAAAATAACTTTTTGGTTAACCTGCAACAACCGACCGCCTTTGGAAAGGTTGACGTAAGGTAGCAGGTTGGACAATCATAATGCAATTATAATTAGACCCAAAAGTGTAACCTGTGTGTGCGTGTGTGCGTGTGTCTATTGCTCCATATTGAGGAGCGTCACAACTTGTTTTGAAGTTCTGAAAAATTTCAAGGCCTAAAATTTTCACCCTCGTTTCGATGAATCAAATTACGATGAAAGAAAGTCAAGTCAATTTGAATACAAATGATCATACAAAGGAACTTTTGAACTCTCTGAGGTGTTCACAGTAAAAGCTGCACTTTTCAAAGAAAGAAAGAGACTGTTTTGTTTTGAAAAATCATGTGTGGTCATAGCTGGGCTGCATGTGGCTTTAATTTTGAAGGCTCGTGCTTTGCAACATTGGGCATTATGTGATTTTTTTTGCCAATGTTTGGCTTCACCTTAATGTTTGGCAAATTAGGCTAGATTTAGCTAAAATTGATTCGCCCTCAAAACAGGGTGATCCTCACAGGCACTTTGCTTGATTACGCAGATTTTGCATTTTCTTCTTGCATCCTGAATGTAACAATGATGCTGTTGATCATATGCACGATGTGCTCTGAATGCAGCCAGCAGGTGGGAGGCTAAATGGGACCCTACCCCTCCCCTGAGGTCACCTGGACAGACTGTGATCTCTGTGAGGCTGAGCTGGCTTGGCCAAGCTGTGAAGATGCCCATTATGGTATGTGCTTATGTATACGGCCAGCGTGTCTCGTGGCTCTCATTATATGGCGCCCTATTGAAGGTTCAGCCTGCAGTGTGACAGCGGTGGGCGTGTGAAGAAGTTCTTGCTCTCAGACACTGACGGCAAAAACATGACATTTGACACCGGCGCTCCCCTGTTTCCCGGTGACCTCCGATGGAAAATTCACAAAAAACCCTCGCGGTGTCAGCCCGGTTTATTCACACGCAGCGCGCCGCCGCCACCTTCCATTCCACCAGTTTGTAACCTCTGTAAAGAACTGGAAGCGGCGAAGTTAACAAGTGAGACACAGTCCGCGGTCTCCTGGAGGATTATTTGAAGTACAGTGCAGCGGGGAGGGCACGGGGAGAAGGGCAAACATAATCTCGCTCAGAATGCCCAAAAGCCTGGGTTTTACATCTGTTGCTTCTTTCATCTCTTGTATCCGAGTCCTCCGAGTTCTTACCTGCAGCACGGGGTCGGCCGGTGTCATGGCAGGAGCGGGGGCCTTCTCTGTTCCCCGCTCGATGCCCCTCCACCTTCAGCGCGTCTCAAAATGAAGCCCTGCACAGCTCCACTGTACCTTTGCTCCGCGCTTTGTTCACAAGTCGCTGTCATTGACTTGTGACTCCGACATACGTATATGCAAGTCTGACCCTCTGATCGCACCCTATAGATTCATATGCTGAGCGTTGAGAGGGTGGGGGGGGCTGGATGAACTTGCTTACTGGGCTTTGCTGCAATGTAACTGGAGGTGTTTACAATCCACCTTAACGACAGGATACCTAATTATAACAAGCATTCAATGCAATTTTGGGCATGTCCTTTAATTTACAACTGTAACACTGAGGAGTCGGTGAAAAGGGGGGATGTGGCACCTCCATGCTGTGACGTGCATCATTTCCGGTGTCTTCTGTGCCATTTGAGCCACAAGGGGGTCCCGGACCTCAGGTTGGAAACCGCTGATGTCGGTCTGGGCAAAGAATCCCTAGCGAGGGACGCAAAAAAAAAAACCTCCTTCTCACGACTGAAGAGCCAAATTATGACCAAGCACATCTGCCACAAGGACTTGTGGGAATTTTTTGCGACAAATTTCATTAAAATCTTAATTAAAATGATAATTTGGGACCCCTGCTCTCTCTGGTGCTGCTCACAGAGGGTTTGAGACCCCAGTTTGGGAGATCCGGTTGGGTGCAGTGATGAGGGGGGCTCTACAACCCCCATTATAATGGGACCGACACAAAAGGGTCACGCTCGACTCCAAGACTCATGTAAGATAGCTCCACAAGATTCTCTCACTTGTCACATTCAAGGATATAATATCAACATAAAGGATACACACACACATATGCACGCACGCACGACGTACTGTCTGCATGCTTTTTGCACTTTGGGTAATTGCTGCTCAGCACGTCTGCACAAAACATGGCTGCTGCACGTACAGTACAGTATATAAGCTGTTACTTTACATGACAAAAGCGGGCGTCACTCGCCCCTCACTCCGACCTCTCCTCATGAAATCTCAAACGCTCCCAAAGTTTGAAGTTGTGCTGTTCCTGCCTGCAATCTGCAGCCCTCAGGTCTTACAAATTGGAGTTCTTGTTTTGTTGTCGACAGTGTAATCCTCGAAAGTAAAGCTAATTATCTTCAGAAGCATGTCTTCCAAATACCAATTTGTAACTGTCTGTGCGGCTGGGTGGTGTCTAGAAGGGATACAGCAGATTTCAGGGGGGGTAATCTCCCTCCGCACTGTATTCTGAATGGCTGCTGGTGGCTTTGGTTCAGAGATGATGTGAAACTGAAGCAAGAGAGCGAGAGGAGAGAGAGAGAGAGAGAGAGAGAGAGAGAGAGAGAGAGAGAGAGAGAGGGAAGGAGAAAAAGAGTGTGTGTGCGAGGAAAACACACAGCCGAGACAGTATTTTATTTATCTGCCAGGCAAAGAGAGATTGTCAGAACAGGTGTCAAAGTGTCAGAGCTGCTGTCGAGCCCAAAGTGAGTCATGAGTCACAGGCATTGAAATTAAAGTCGAGGCGCAAGTCTGATTAAATTTGACGCGTGGAGTATGAAGTCCTCTAATTTCCTGACTGCGTGCTATGTGTAAGGTTTTTTTTTTTCCACAGCAGTAAATCATTATCACAGTGCTGTTGACAGAAGGCAGAATCGTGTCAGGCTGCCGGGATCATCGCCGAGAACACGGCGCCCTCTCGCAACCCCTCCGCGCCGCGCTCACACTCTGCGCTCGTGCGGATTTATGGTTTCTCTCAACCTGGGTAGTGCCGTTTCACACTTGAACTGGCACAATTTAGAGCAGAGTACAACCACGCCGGCCGCCTGACCTCAACTCCAACAACGCCACTTGCTGCGACGCCGTCCAGGGGTTGATTCGTAGAGTCTTCACTTGCGCTGTTTTGACTGATTTCGGGGTGGGAAAAAAAATCCGAGCAGAAAGGAGCATCAACGTCAGCGGAGGCGGTTTTGTTGCGCATTATTTGGAGTTATTGGAGAGGATTTTGTGCCTTTTGTTGTCAGAGACTGTGCTAGCAAAGGTTTGGAAAGTTTTAATGTTATGGTGAAAAAAACATCATCAGAAAAACACTTTGAGGCACAAAAACACTGACAAATAACACTGGTTTTGGTGATATAAATGCTACAGCTCAGACATCTGATCCTGTTTGAACTGACCGCGTTGTGATGTAATGCGACGAGATTTGGATCGCGTCGACCCGAATCACCACATCATGTGTTGACTCTTCTTCTGCGTAAACAGAGGCAGACATGGCGAGGACCTTGATACTTATTGTCTGTTTAACACACAGACCTCGCAGCCAATCAAACTAAACTGATGACTTCTGACCTTGATAAAGGGACGCAGAACCCCGAAGGTCTCATAAGCTTTGTGTTGACGGGTCAGGCGGAGAGTTAGCTTAGCATATAATTAATGTTTAATAACCCCTGGTTGTTTGTCAACACTTTCTCCCACTGTCTTTTCCCTCCATGCCTTATAATCTTCAGAGTGCCTGCAGGCACTGCATTCTCTGATAGCATCTTAAGCCTCTTGTTCCAATACCCTGGCCTGGCAGTAACAACACTGGCCAGTCACTCATTTACAAGCAAAGATAAATGCACAGTCCTTAATCTGTCTCCAGTTCGGGGCTCCGGCAGCACAACACAGGCCGGGCCCACGCCTTTAACTCCTCCTCAGGCTTAGCTGCTCCATCAGCCCGAGCTGCTGCCGCGCGGGCCGCCTTCACTCTTCACCTCTATCACCTGCCACACAGGTACCGGCTGATAAGCCCCAACGCGGCTCTCCCAGTAATTAGGCTGAATTTAAAGGGAGACTGGAGCCGCTTTTGTGCAAAGCCATTATTTTATCAACAGGAGGGACCGTCCGTGGAGAGCGCGATGCTCTCGCTTCCGCTGGAAAGCACCATCCGAAGGAGTGTCAGTCCAATTGTTTCACCGCTTGAGGAAAACTAAAGGCGTTGTTCGCTCGTGGTCAGGAAATGAGCTGGCGTACGGTCAAAACAGCCAAACCATTGACAGAACCTGAAGTTGTTTTTGTTTACCGGGACCATTCCGAGAAGCTGGTTGGGACTCGGACTCCTCTAAACGCCGTTTCACATGTTTTTTTTTATGTTGTTTTTTTTTTCTTTCATTCACCAGATAAACCAAGAAGGACAATTCAGCTTGCAAGCAGCCCCAACAACTGCAGCTTCTTCCCTTTAGACTGAGCCCCTCTATTGTCAGCCAAACGCCATCCCACGCTGGGTTCTAAGGGTAAGAGACCTATCAAAGGGGGATTTTGCCACCGGTGTTTCTTTTTTTTTTCCTTTTTTTTCTGTCTTTCTGCCTTTATTTGAAAACTGACAGCGGTGACAGATGGCAAACGTGGGAGAGCAAATGTGAGGGTGTGCGGCACAAGTCTGAAGGAAAAAACAAAAACAGGGGAAGACATCCAAAGCCACCAGTCCACAGTGAACAACACAAGAAAGGTGCTAAATCATAGCGTAGCCTTCAATGTATCCTATGGACTCCAAAGCTAGTTCAGTCTTTCACAATATCCTCAGAAAAGCACAACGAAAAGAAACACGAAAAGTTCATCCAGGACCAATTGTGGTAAATGAACACACAAGCAAGTTTTTCAAAACGTCTCATGAGAAATGTATTTTTTCTCCATGAATCAACTGGAATAGCTGTTGTGAATATGCCAGGCCAGCAAGTGGCGCTGGGAAGTTACACCGAGTATAGGGAAGAAATGTGGTGTGGAGATCCAACACAGCTAATGTAAAACACAAAGTGCACGTGATTTGTTGAAAAGGTATGACTGTGGAGTTATCGTTTCGGCACATCAGCCGTGCAAATGGGCTCTATGTGCACGTGCAAAGCAGCGTTTGGTCACTGTGAGACCACGCTTTCACAAGGCTCGCATGGAAACTTTCTGCCACAAGTCCTAAACTGGTGTCCATGCAAAAAAAGGCCATCAAAGTGATCACACCTGGACATAATAAGATGAAGACAGCTAGCCTGCATGCCAGCCTGTATGCTAATCTGCATGCTAGCCTATTTGCTGGCCTGCATGCTGGGCGACATGCTTGCAGGCAAGCTCGCCTGCATGCTAGGCTACATGCTAGCCTGCTTTGTTGGCTGTCAAACTTTCATACACCAACCACGTCCTTTTAAAAATGTAAGGCTTCAGCTTTTTAAACGTTGGTGCAGCATGTGTTCCCGTAAGTGTTTACCTTCATAGTAATATGCAAATCAAAGATGGAAGAGATGGTCCACCGACCCTCTTAAACGCACTTTAAGGGGGCTCCCGGAAAACAAAGGTGTGGGGCCACTGATTTAAACAAGAAGCCTTCAAAACAAAATCTTTTAACTTTCTCAATTCTATTCAGACAAAGCCTTGCTCCCACCCCCCCAACCCCCAGTATAGTACCCCAATTCTGCCGTCCTGGACCGCAGTTTGAAAACCACTTTTGTGGGCGACCCCCCAAACTTCCCAATGTTGCTGTTCATGCTTTAATTTGCTTGGCGAGCAAAAAAAAAATGACAGTTGCGACTCTTATTTCCAAGGCATTTGAAACCCCCCCACCCCGCCCACCCAGTTAGGCTAGCTGTTTGTATGGTGAGCTAATATGCTTATCTGAAATGGTTCCTACTTTATTGTGCGGTATCAAACAGGTCCGTGTCTCTTGTTGGCTGTGATGTGTTTGGTTTCTTGGAGGATTGTTAATATTTCCGTTGCGCTCACTCCTGAGCTCAGGCAATTTAAACCGTCAGGCGAGCACAACAAAACCACTGTCAGTGCCATATAATTATTGAGGAAGAAAGAAAGAAATAATTAAATGTGACTCAGTTACACAAGCTCATTAAAGCTTATGCTATCCACTCTATTTTCCTTTTGGTTTGAATGAGACAAAGGGGGAACAATATCCCATTAAAGGCTGGTTCCACATCCTATTCATTTGAATTGGTGCTGAAGTGTCGGTGTTTTGCTGTGGATTAAAGTCTGATAGCACTCGCAGGAAGAATGACTCCCCTCCCGTTTGAAGACTCACGAATACACACAAGGCGAGACAGACAGACAGCAAGCGAGCGAGTGAGCGAGCAGCCAGAAAAGGGAGAAGGGGACGGAGGGAACAGACGAGTGGGGAACATAATGGAAGAGTGCTTCTAATGCACCGTCTGTAGAGGGTGAATTAGGAGGCAAATGGTGTGATTATTGTGTGATGTGGTGGTGGTAGTGGCGGCGATGGTGGGATCTTGCCAGCCCCAGGATGCAGATAGAAACCACCAGGGGTACGGGAGGGGAGCAGGCAATTGTGATTTATGGGGAGCGGCAGGCTGATAAGGCGGCTCCCTTCATTTAATGCCTTATCGGCCGCGTTAAAGAAAGGCCACAATTTGCAGCATTCTTAAAAGCCCCAGATGTGACTAATCTCTGCAACCTTCCAGACAATCTGTCCCAGGAAAAAAAAAAAAAAGAAAAGAAAAAGAAACTATAGATCACTCACTTGTCTCCTTGATCTCAGCCCCCTTTTTTCCCTTTCTGCACAGATACAGGGAGGTGGTGCAGGATAATGTGACTTACAGACGAACAATACAGCAACAAAGCTGCAACTTTCAAATGAATCACACTGTGTCGACGCCGAGCGAACACTACTGACGGACAAAAAAAGAATAGAAGTCTTTGATCGTGTATGTAAAAAACATTTAAATGTGTTACTCACCATGAAATAAAATGTCTTCAGCATTATTAGTTAGGTTTCTATGGTCACATCTGAGTTATTTTTTTCCAAGTGATGGATCAGATTGCCCTGCTTGTACAAACGCTGAACAAAGTGATCAGATTCATCTATCCCATAACACTTTGACTGTTTATGCGCACGTGATCCAAAATGCCCACGTCAGTGAGAATCATTAGGAACTGCTGTTTACACCAACTCTGATCAGACCATAAACCGATTTAACATCACTTGATCTGATCTGATCTTGATTTCCATCAAATAGAGTGTTGATGTGATGGGATTTCAATCAGATCTGCATCTCATCAGATTGTATATAGTCCATTTAAATGCCGCTCCTTGCTGCTGTTTGGATGGGCTGAATTTAATTATGCCTTGTTTTCGAGATAATGCTTTTTTTTTTCAATACTTGTGACTTAAACAGCTGCGCCTGATGTTATGAGGGTCCCCTACATCTAGAACTGACCTCTAAAGGTTGTGAACCAAAGGACCCCTGAAGGAGTCCTGTGTTAACAAGCACAAATGTCACATCAGCAGATTTCTTTCAATTCACTAAGTTAGGTGGAGCGACACACACACTGTGATACGAGCAGCTTGGTCGACCGCCATGTTGGTGACTCATAAACCAACGCTGCCAAGAATGCCAGACACTCGTTCTTCTGCAGTGTTCATCTCTGTTTAAAAATTGGCAGGTTGGACTTTGTGAACGAGCCCAATCGGCGGCCGGCAGTCTGTGGACGCTACGATTTCACCGAGAACCCACAGTGTATGGTGACGGTTACTATACATGATGAAAACGCTCTGAGATGAGTGTTGCTGAACAAGCACCAATACACACTCCAACAGGGAAAAAGAAATGTTCGTTTTCTTTGTTGCGAAAACAAAACAGAAGTGTTTTGGTCAGGACCTTCCATACTTCAAACACAATACTCTGATGCACAACCTTGAGCAGCTGGGAAGTTGCACTGACGACTTCTCGATTCTCAAACATGCACATTTGAAATTTCTTTGTGGAATGTGCACTCACCATACTCTTCTGTGTCCTGCCCACCAACCACCCACCCTGACCTCCTCCCTTACAATCCATCTGCCGAAGCGTGCCGAACCCACATTTCCTGCAGCAGGACAAACCCGTAACCAAACATCAATTGTAAGCAGCAAGCAGGGTCGTTTTAATTGGTCACTCCTTCACGTGAAAGTCTGCAAAGGAGAAAACAAACTTCATCTAAGTCCACACATGCAGACACCTTATTGAATTTCACTTGGAGACGCGCACACACACACACACACACGCACACACACACACACACACACACACACACACACACACACACACACACACGAACCCACCAGCACTGTGTCAGGTGTCTCAACACTGTTCTACCAATAAACTGGGAACTTGACACAGGCCGGGCTGCTGATCAATACTAATCACAGAAATAATTACTCACCAGAGCTTAGGTATGCCATTGATTTTTAAGGCAGTTGTTTGCATTACTGTCATATCTGATCTTAATAATCTTAAAGGGCCGTTTTTTTTTTCCCCTCCCTCCCTTCCTCTTGAAGTTTGAGGTCTTCAGTCACGTCGTGGAGAACGTATGAATGTCATTGCAAGGTCTAATCAATGCAGTCTGGGGTTTCGAGCACTGGTGGCAGTGGCTGTTATGCACGAGGAGGAGGGGGGGGAGGGGGAGCGCATTATCATGGCCATGCGTGAACATTAACAGACAAAAGTAGAAGAAAGCAAGTTGGTATTGATCGACCAAGGCGACGGGTCACCTGAAAAAAAAAAAAAACAGCGTGGATTTTTTTGAAGCAGAAGTCACAATGGCCAAACTAATTTTTTTTTTTTGTCCTGCTCACTTTGTTACAAATCCAACTGCAATCTGCAATTAAAACTCGTCCCTCTGCTGTTCATCGTGCAAATCGGCAGCTCGCGAAGCAAGCGTCGCCCCCCTCCCCACACCATCGCTCTCCCGAACACGAGCTGCTCCAATCCTGCGAATCTTTGCGATTTTGCGCCCTCAAAGCGCCCACCTTTCTTTAGATTGAGTGCATATATTTATTTCCTCCTATGCCTCGCTGTGTTCTACAAGTGTAATTAGTCTGGGATACTCGGCAGTTCATTTTCACCCCCCCTCCTATGCATTCTTAAGTATTCATGAAAGCCAGTGATCTGACAAATGGAATTTTTCGGCACGGTAGCATCTCGCATCTCAGACCTCATTCCTGCAGATAATCCTGTTTAAATATCGGGCCGCGTTTACACGGCCCAGGTAGGGGGAAAGTTCAGCATTTACACGCTCGCATAGTTCTGCGCGTGTGCACCTTTTGCCCTCCCACGTGCCTGCGGGCGAGTATAAACAATAAGGTGCGTGTTTGTGGCTGTGACTGGGTGGCTGCAGCAGAACGAGCGCAGACTTATTTGGCGTGGCGTTCGGGATTGGGGGGGG
>JAUESE010000062.1:1239517-1252658 GCA_032274725.1 Malacoctenus triangulatus
AGCATCACGACCGACACACACACACACACACACACACACACACACACACACACACACACACACACACACACACACACCTATTTACCAGCCACCTGACGGTGTGAGCCCACCCAGCCGGAGCGGCTTGTTCCAAACTCGTACCCGGCTTAAAGACGTCACAAGGCGGCCATGCAAGCCTCGCCGGTGCCCCCACTAATTTCATCGTCAAACTTAAGACACCGCAGGCCATTGTTCAAACACTCCCCGGGCTGCTAATTTGGTTAAAATAATGCCCTGCCCTCCCACACACGCTCTCTTTTTTCTCGCTCTGTCAAAGTGAAAGCACGCATTTCACCGGAGACGGGTTTTTTTTTTCCCTCCCCGTGGTAAACTCCCGAAAACAGACGCGTTGACAGCGGCGAGCTCGCCTGAACGCACCGTGAACTTGCCGCCAGCCCGGCCGCAGGTGCAGCGGGTTCACTCGGTCTCGCGGCCGAGAGGAGGCGAACTTCTCAGACAGAAAGAAGCGGCTCTCTTACCACTCTGCTCCCCGAGAAAGACGAGTTTGAATTTTCTTAAAGGGTTCCCAAAGTCGCTGGACACGGACATCTTCGAGGAGGAAGAAGCAGAACCGGGGGGAAGGGGGGGACCGCGGACACCGGAGGGCAGGCTGACTAACACTTGGGCTCGCTCCCACCCGAGTTCGGTGCTGGCTGGAGGAGATGCTGGATGGTGAAAGGCGGTGGTGCTGCTTCCCGTCAGCCTCTCTCTCTCTCTCTCTCTCTCTCTCTCTCTCTCTCTCTCTCTCTCTCTCTCTCTCTCTCTCTCTCTCTCTCTCTCTGCTGCACCGGTCCGTGACGCTCGGGGTGATTTTGCCCCCTCCTCTCCCGACAGAAACCTAGTGCGCATGCGTACCTGTGCCATTCGTTGCACTGACAGCCGTGATATAAAATGACGTCATGTGAGTCGGTGGGGAAAAAGGAGGGGGGCGGTGGCGCCTGAAGTTGTACTTCTCCCACTTTTTCCTTCCAAGAAAACTTTTTAAAGGGAGTAATGTCAGTGAAACTGTCGGATACATTTCTTGCAGATGTTCAAAACGAATGATGTTTACAGTCAAATAGCAGAAATGATCATAATATTATATGAAATTGACATTGTAAAAGACAATATAAAGACATAGAGATAAAATGTCGAAAAGAATGCCAAACTTCATATTCATTTGTTTTCACTTTTCATTGAAACAATTCAAGAAAAAAAAAGCGCATTTGTCTTTATATTTTTTTTCCCAAAATGACAAAAAAGTAATTAAAACTGTTTAAATCAAAACATGCTATAAATAATTTGATATTCAAATGTGCAGATGTGGGTGGTTCTTAATTTTGTTCATTTGCTATTTATGTTTTTGAATGTATCAAAAACTACAAATAAAGAGTCGTTTATGGAACTTCTTGATGAAACAATATCTAGTTTATGCAAAGACTTTTAAATTTAGATTACCTCACGCATACAATTCTGACTTTTTTTTTTTAGGGTTTTTGTTTCCCTGTAAATAAATGTATGTCATTGTATGTCCGTCCTCTGTGATTTTCATAGCACTGGTACACTTTCAAATGTACAATGTGTGTGTATTCCTATTATTGATCGTATTGCTTCTCTTGTGGACTGTGTGTTCGCGTAACAAGATATCCCTGACGTAATGCGTACCGACAGGAGTGGCCGTCATGTAGCACTGCTTTCCTGTTCTTCTCTTTGGCACAAATCATAAAGCAAGCTACAGCATTAAAGAGACAGAAAAACAGAGAGGATCTGACACCCACTTGATTAATAATACTGTATATTTTCCAGTATACAGTAAAGCTTACAAATACATGCATGCCATCTCACAACCAGGCCAGTAAAAAGCACAAGTTGTGTGTTCTTGACATTCAGTCTATAGGCAACAATGTGTGTACTTAACATTAAAAAATAATTAGCATTGCAATCAAAGCGTTAAATGTGATCATATATGAAGTGAGAATGGTAGTTATCAAAAAGTGTCTCTGTATATGAGACAAACATCTAAAAAAAATGAACTTAAATATTAAGCTATACAGTCAATTAGTTACACAATATGTTCCCATTGGAGATAGAGTTCTATCTTTTTGGAACATGTGATATTTCGCCTCAGTTGGATCATCGAAGTCTTGTCGCTTTCTCCGGTGGATGTAAAACTGTGAGGTGCCACATACTGGACGTGTTGTGACTGTTCTGTTTGAACCTGTAATTCTGAAAATCGTTCCAGTCGTGAAGTCGAAATATGTCCAAAAGCAACAGGAGAGTCCCTCCATGAAGAGCAGACACGGTGACTCCGTAGGGAAGCACCGGGTGAGGGAGGGGCAGACTGGGGTCCTCTCGGTGGTCCTCGCCCACTGAAGCAGCTTTGCTCTGCTCCGAGCGCCACGGGGACGCCCGGAGAGCCTGGGGTCAACAGGACACCTGGGCGCCATCACAGCAGTCCCTCGGGCCTCTTTTCCAGACTGTACTCCTGCGTCCGCTGCACCTTCCAGCCCAGCATCATGAGTAGGATGATGCCCATGACCTTATAGCCCACCTGCAGGCCCAGGTACCTGCGAGGAGAGAAGAGAGGCCGGAGAAACCCACTTGAAACGGTGCAATCTCCACGCGCTCCATCTGGGATCATGACTATGCGTGATTCGTGCACCAACCGGTTTCTAAGGACGTTGTTGTCGTAGTAACCGCAACTAAACTTCTTCCCACACACGCGTTTCCACATAATACACGACGTGTCGATGGCCGTCCCAAAGAGAGCAGGGGCCGGGAGCCAGGCTGAGGGGGGCACAGGGACAAGCACATAGCCTGTTACCACATGGTTCCAAAGTATAATCATATTACAGCAGATCATGAACACCAGTGAGTCCCTTCTGGAACACACCTCAGATGCTTCACTTCAATGTATATCAAATGTTCAGTAGATTAACGATGTGTCTTCAGTTACTTACCTAATACTCTCATGAGTAAGAACTGGATTCCGATTGCAAATGACTTCTCTTCTGAAGGAACAGATCTGAAATGAACAACAAGAAAAACCACAGGATGAGAGATTCTTCCATTTTCCACTGACGTACTTGTGTAGCGGTTGATAATAGTGGTGAATGTTTGTGTACTTCAGATACTGCCTGGTGGATTCAATATGCAGCAGTAACAGAAAGCATTTGATATGTTTGTGTTTTCTGCCTGAACTGGTCATAAAATAGGACCTCACTCTGAATGAGGTCTGAATAACAAATACACCCAGGAAGAAACAACAACGCACCCAAACAACATCTTTATTGTGTGCCTTGACAACCAGTTACAATTTATTGTCATGATGTGAACAGGAAAAACCTTCTTTGACAGCAATAATAACCTGAATTAAAATGCTGCTGATAACACCTCACCTTTGGCTCTTTCCTCCATGTAGAACAGCTTCATCTCGGCCTGGCCCTGCACGCTCTCTGAGCACCTCACATAGCATCTTTTTTCTCCTACTTTTTTATCGTGATTCGTCGTCGTGAGATTGAGATTACCAAACTAATCTTGATGATACCTCCATCTTACATATGGCACTTTTCCATTAGCACCTACTCAGTCGTGATTCTTTCATTTTCAGTGTTTCCATAATATGTGGTATCTATTTCCAAATCCTTTTTTTTTTTTTGATGTTACGGTGTGTGTGTGTGTGTGTGTGTGTGTGTGTGTGTGTGTGTGTGTGTGTGGGCACACGAGTTGTGTTGCTGACAAATCCACACACACTGAGAGAGAACGCAGCTGTAAGGGAAACACTGCTGAGTGATGCTGTGGTGGGTGGAGTCATGTCATGTCTTGTAAAGCTGAGTAAATGCTAATGGAAACGCACCATTAGTGATGATGTTGTCCCATTGTCATGTTCTGCTCTTGTAATTCCTTGTGATTCCCCAAAGTGTTCAGCTGCAGCTCCTGGACTGTGTTTTACATCACTGACCATTCTGTATTGTACATGTGGATTAATCTTGGCCTTTGGAACTATTTCTGAAAACTATTTCTGCCTCTCTGCATACAAAACATGAGACATTGTGTGTTTTCTTTCCCACTCGTGGCTCAAGAACTGGTTCAACTCTGGCTTAATTGATTCCACTGAACTGATGCCAATCAGCTGTTTGAGATTCAATGACCTGTCCCTTTGTCCTTGTTCTGAATGTCTTCGGGGAATCTGCAGGTGTTGATGATGTTTTCCGTCCTCACCTGAGCACCATCATGTACATGGGATTGTGAGTGAAGCAGGCTATCAGCGACGCCAGGGAGATGACGAGTATGACGGGGAGAAGGAAATGAGGACAGCTGTTTGGACAGGGTGCCGGGTGGGCGTGGCTCTGACTCCCTGGTATACACCTGCAGTTTGTGTACACCTGCATGCAGACACAAAGCAAAGGACACGTGAGACAACACTCCTTCATCTGGCCCACTGAGAGGATTAGTGCACGCTGTTTAAAGCTACAGCTGAATGCTAGTTAACTTAGCATTAATAAGTGAAATTTAGCACCTCTATGGTGAAATCTGTCACACGAGTTATTTTCATAATCAAAAAAGAAAAAATTGATTGGGATAATGTGTTCAGCCTCACTCCCAACTCTCCATGTAGACACGTGAACCCACCAAATGATATATTTAATTAGCCTCTGATTACTCAACGTTAATCCATTGAGCTAGCTGTAGCCTGTGACGCCTGTGTTTGTGCTTCAGTACTCCACAGCAGGCTTACGAGCTGAGCCAAACTGACTAATACTCTATTAGAAGTCACACGGTCCACCCACTGCTAGATTATTCACAAGCTGTGACGTTTAGCTACTGAGGTTTTGTCCATCTCTGAAGCACCCCCCCCCCCCCCATGTGTTCTGTGACTAATAAGCATTGATTTAGATATCGACTGTGAGCTGCTCGTGTCCTATTAGAAGCACAGCACTCCCTCTGAATGCTGTAATTGTCTTTCAGCTGGAGGCTGCTGGTCAGTGAGATGCATCATTTCAGTGTGTGTGTGAGAGATCTCAGCACGCTGAGAGACGGGCCATGATCAACTCAAGGACAACATGTTATGATTGTCGAAAATGAGCTGTGTACAAACATGGTCGGTCTCTCACCCTCCATTTACAAACATCCCAGTGAAGCCAACCACTTATGGAAGAAAATAATCATAAGCAAACACATCAAAGAAGGAGCCTTCAGAATAGCAATGGGCTATTTTCCATATTCGCTCCACTATGTTATCATGGTTTTTCTTTGACAACCTCAGAACAACCTCAGAACAGATAAAGCTTGAAGGCCCCTCTGTGACCTCTGGCGCCCCCTGACACCAGTCTGTGAACTACAGGACTTACTATTTAGCATTTATCAGCTTCTGTGTTGAATTCTATATTTGCGTTGCAAATTTTTTGGTTAGATCTGGACATTAACTTGTTTATTTTTGTCTTCACATGACCGTCCGAATGACCTGCGAAGCCCTTTGACTGGCCTTGGTCTGCTTGAAAGGTGTAATTCATTCAAATAAAGTTGGATTTACTTCCTGTTGCACGTTCATTTCAGACAACGCAGCCGCCCATCGCCGGAAACGAAGCAGTCCAGAGAGTTGGACGCTGACCTGAACTCTGTGGGTGTTGTTTGGGTCTTTGGTGAAGTTGGTGCAACCTGCGTGGCAGGGAGAGAGGTACTCGATCCCGTCGGAGCCACACACTGGGTTGAAGGCGCTGGCAGGACAGGAGCAGTTGGAGTAGCACTTGGATCGTGCCCTGTGGAGGAAGACAACAGTTACACCAAAACAAGTGCTGTGCGTAGTCAGGCCTTCGTGGTTTCAGGACAAATCAATGCGAGAAATTTTTCTGTGAAATAATATCTAATTCTTTATCCACAAAGTGTTTCCCTCCAAAATAAGCATCTGTCAGCGATTCATGAATAGGATGTCATCAAACAGCGACATGAGACTCTTCACTCACTCGTACGGTACGGCCGGGTTGACCTCTGACACCTTCTGCGTGGGGCAGCCCATGAAGAAGAGGGGGATGCACAGGAGGGTGGAGGTGGTCAGCATGATCACAGAGAAGCGTGGGATGGCCTTCAGGGAGAGACCCACCCTCTTCATGATGACTCCGCCCACCAGCATCCCCACCGCTACTGCAGGCAGATTGATGGCACCTGGAGGCCATAGACAACTTCTTTATTTTCACATGCATTTCACATGCACACACTGTGAGCTCTGACTGTGTTTGCTGACATCCTTTCAGATTACAAATGTCTTCTCAGAATGAGTTTAATAAAAAAAATAATTCAAGTTAATAGAACATTTACGATAACGTTTCCTGCCTTTATTGGACTGAGAACAGACGAAATGCGAGAATAACAGCTCTTTAGTGAGCGTGTCAACATAAACAAACTAAAATTTCCTGTTCTACCTTTACTCTTAAAGTATTTCATCAAGTACCTTTAACCTAAAAATGTTTTATTTGCCATGTTTAATCTGAAAATATCCACCACCATGACAACAACACAGAAGCCAACAACAACAGAGAGTGAAGTTTGCTGCTATCATTAGACACAAAGTCCTCCTACTACCTACCTACTAACAGACTGCTGTAGGCAGGTGAGGCGCTGTATTGGCGCTCCAGGAACTTGTTAAGAAACGTAGCGAGGCCCGAAATCACTGAAGAGAAGCAGCACTGAGCCAGGACCAGCATCAGGAACAGAGGGCTCAACAGGAGGTGGACAAACAATCTGGGAAACACTGACCACACACAGATCACACGCAGGTCAGCACAGAGCCGCTGGAAGACCCCCCCACCCCCCTTTCCATCCATGTGTGACAGTACAGCAGTGAGTCTGTGCAGTGTGAATGTCAAACACTCACTCCTGAGGAAATCTCGCAGAGACATTTCTGGCTTCTTGAAGTCATCACTGGAATCAGTCTCACTACCAATCACCTGGACAAACAATAATAACAAGTAAACAAGAAGATAAAATGCATTAAAAGTTGTCTGTGTGAATATCAAATAACATTTGTGTGTCTTTTTGTACCCACTGCAACACAGATTCATGCCAAATTCACAATGGAGGAATTTTCCATCACAGCTAAGAGCTAGAAAAATGTTTGTCAAGGTTTGAGTGAAGTGGAGCTGGTACCTTTCTTACAATGAAGTGAAACCCATGCGAATGACTCTGAACTCACATGTACACTGCACATCGTTTTCTACATGTAAACACACATCATTTTGTTGGATGCTGGACTTCCTGTGTTTTTCGCAATCATTTTTCGCAAAATAAAAAATGTCTTTGGACAATAAATTACGTTTTTTTGTTGTTGCTACAATAAATCCTCCTTTTGCCACCTTCTCACTTCCCCAAAGTCATACCAAGAAAAAACAAAAAACAAAGAGTGTAAGAGTGTAGATTTGTTGTGTACTCCACCTGTCCAACTCAAACGCCTTTAAATGCTGACTTTTGCTCTTTGTCGGAAACACGCCTCCCTGAAGCACAGCTATAGCTTTTCAGGCCACTAGAGGTCATTATATGCACTGACAAGGCGATTAAAAATTCAATCACCATGATGCACATTTTTGCTGTAAAGACAGGCTGACAATTTTTAACATAAAGCTGCATGTGAATCAAATGAATCTGCTTCCTATACTTCATCTTACAACAAACACTTGAAAGGCTTTTTGTCTCCCTGCACGCTGCCTGTCCTACAATACACCCCCCCTCCCAGCCCTCCCCCGAACCCTCTCTTGATGCTGCATTCATGAGCTGACAGCTTCGTGCGACAGCATTCAGAATCCCTCAAACCTGTCAAACAACATAATGGAGCATTTCTGTCGACTTTTTGTCTCCCAGGAGAATTGTTCAGTCGCTTTTTCATCCTGCTCGGGCTGCATCTATGTTCCATGGAACAACTAACAATATAACATCGGAGAGAGAAAGAGACAGCGTGTATGAAAGTGGTTCCCAACTTTATTCCTCTTCCATGCAGATGCATCTTAAACTGTACAAGCTCTCCTCTGAAGTTGATTCTTGCGGTTAAAAAAAAAGAGCTGGTGAACGTCGGCTCAGTGATCTGACAGGTTTACAGAAAGGAAATGACTGCTATCTACCCCTTTCTTGGTGAAAGCAAATAAAATCCGCTCGGTTTGATGTTCCGCTTGTTTAAACTTGGAACATAAATCTTTGTCAGTTTGACTTTTTTTACTTCCTTTAGCTCAAGGAACAGCTGTGCTGGATGAAGATCCAGAAGCACAAATCACTGCAGTGCACTCGACGGACAGTGATCATTTTGCCCTCTGTAAAATGACAAAGTTGTTACTTTTTAGTCTACATTAATAATATTATTGGACAGAAGCAAATGATGCAAAAACAAAAGCCAGCAATGCTGCCATGCAGCCAGCAGGTGTCATTAAAACATGAGATATTGAGTCTTACACAAGCAGGCACTGGCCTGCTTCACTGCTTATTCCATCTCTGGGTCTGGTGGAGATAACTCCAAGTGAAAAAGAGCCTGGCCTGGGTTGGAGCCCAGGACCTCGCTGTGAGGTGAAACACTACCCGCCAGGCCAATTCAATTATACACTGTAAAACAAAGTGAACCGGGTGACGCTTTGTGCTGGACTAAAACAAACTCACGTTTTCTCCTTGGGGCATTTTGCGTGGGAAGAAGAAGTAGGGGATGGAAGTGAGCACCAGGCACCCGGCGGTGATGAGCAGGCCCATCCACCAGGCTCCCACCCAGCGGGGGTCGCTGGGTCTCAGCTCCTGCTCGACTCCTGGAGCGACAGAAAAACACACAAAACTGGTTTTCATCGGCCGGTCCGCCGTCAGCAGCACGTCGGCGTGACCGTCGCGTCTTTACCTAAACCGATGCGGTCCACGTCCACGTAGATCCTCAGCATGACGGAGCCCAGCAGGTAGCCAATGGCAGGCCCAAAGACGGACACGGCAAACAGGATGGCTGTGGGGGGACAGGAGCCGCTGTGAGGGGCCAGTGTGAGCTGATGTGCTCAGGTGTGACGGGAAGATATTTACTGACAAGGCGTTAACATTTGTCAACATAACTTCTGGAAAAGGTTCGCTTTTTTGCAGCACCATTACCCACAGCCAATCACGTGGTAGAGAGCAGGTGTTAAGGGGGGTGTGCTCCTGCCAGGTTCCTTGTCTGTGCTTCTCACATGTGGCTTTTGTGGCTGATGTGAAATCTGTTTTCAGTTCTTTTGAGGAATTGTGATGCAATGTCACTGGGGAGTGTTTCTGTGGAAGGCCCAGCGCTAAGTGGCTGCTACTCTCTACCGAGAGCAAACTTGGGCTGAGGTCTGCATTCGAGTCTTTCAGTACAGAGTTATTTTCTGCTGCTGTGTGGAGTTTTAGTGCACTCCAGCCCCCCTGACGAGGGGGTGACCCTGAAGCTCTCTGATGTGAACGTGTGTGAGTGCGTGTGTGTTAGTCCTGGCTACATGTCAGATGCCTGCCCTGACTTTACCCCCATGATTCCCTGAGGTTGGAGAGAGCAGGTTCAGAAGATGCACAAAGATGCATTTCTGATTCTCTGGTATTTTATTCATTTTTGTGTATATTTCTAACTAACTGTGTTTCCTTTTTTCCACAAAGTCAACAAACAGCAATCATTTCATTTGTGAAATTGCTCCAATCTCGATCTGAGATTCAGTATCTGAGCCTCAGCATCAGAAAACGTAATAAACAGCAGAAAGGCTCTTGAATTTTCAGGATTTCCAAACATCGAAATCTCTGCATCGATCTCTGAACATCTGTCCAGCAGAACGGGCTCCTTCACCGCGCTGCCTTCGTGTAAACAAACACATCTCTGGGTCGTTCACCTATGTAGAGAGGCGAGTTGCCAGGTTCCGCGAAGTCATCGATGTAGGAGATGCCGAAGGGCTGGATGGGCACCGAGCCGACGCCGAACAGCAGCTGAGCGCTGCCCATGAGCAGCCACAGATTGTTGGTGTCTTTCAGACGTCTGGTTTCATCGTGGCCGCAGGACTCGGTGGCGCTGGAGTTGCGGTGCGGGCTGCAAATATCTTGCTGATCTGAGAAGAAACGGAAGAAGGCAGGACCTCTGAATGAACGCCGGAGGACACAGATGTGCGAATTCGTCTCGTTTCCTGGAGCTTCTCCGACCCCCTGCTGACACCCGGTGTGACTCCAAGGTGCACAAAAGAAAAAGCGGTGATTGCTTTGCCAATTACACCGACTGGAGGTCATATAATTGCAGTGACAGGATCAGGGTGAGGTGCCTCCAGTTCACCAGGACCTCTGCTACTTTTTTTAACTGAGGCTACACACTTGGAGTTGGATTCACTGCCACAGTGGGTGTCAGGGTGGCACCACGCCTCGCATGTCTGGCTTACTGTGTAAGACGGAGTCATACTCGTAGGGCTGCGACAGGAAGTGAGGCAAGGTCAGCATCATGGCACTGACGGCCATCAGCAGACCCCCGACTCCGATGACCCGGGGCCGGTGGACCCGGCTCCCAAAGTAGCTGACGAACACAATCAGAATGCTGTTGCTGACCTGGGACACAGAAGAAAAAAAAGTAGGGTTATCTCCTCCCGACGGGACGGCGACACGTTTTAAATCAGTCGTCTCACGTGTGCTGCATCGAGCTGGGGGTCAAACACAGCCCGAGAACTCTGAAAACCAAATATGGAGGCAGACACAGATTCCCTCTGTCGAGCCTCCGTGTGTTTACTTGAGTGGTGATGGAAAAGGAAATGTTCAGAGACAGAGAGGTGGAAAGAAAACTGCCAAACTTTCATCCACAGGTGTTTCTGTTACATAACAGCAGCGGAACGAAACAGTAAACACGCCACAGTGGGATTATAACATTACCTATAACTCAAACGAGTACATTTATTGGGAGGCAGAAATCCACTGAGTTGGACTGATACAGAGATATACAGGAGAAGGATGAAAGTGGTTTGGAGAAACAGACTGATTGGAAGATATTCGTTTGTTTATTTCAGCTGCACTGTGACGGAACAACAGAGTCACAGATGCGTCCTGTAGAGGAGCAGCGAAATGCACTCGTAAAAAGTCGAGCTGGCTGCTATTTTCATCATGAATCTGCGACTCTGTTTACCCCGTGATGATGACAGACACACAACAACAAGAACTGCAAGAGAAAGGACTAAAACAGTGGCAGGAAGACAGTAAATCTGCCTGCACAGCAGAGAGCAGCTCATAGGACTGGTTTTATCTGTGTGTCTTTTCATCACCGCCGTTTGATTGATTGTCACTAGGACTGCTTTCAGCATTAAAAGTGCACTTACAGAAGAGATGATGCATTGTGTGCGCAGAGTTACAAGTCAGGAGACGGCAGATGACAGCATTTCATCCGGCGACCTGAGGTCGCGCATGTTTTCTCTGACGGAAATCTATTTTTCTCCTGCGATACCTCTGAATCCTCCCTGGGCCGCAAACAGAACGAGCGTGGTCCTTGGCGAGCGCGGAGAGAACATTCCTGCACGGCTCCCGACCCCCGCCACCGTAATAAAACCGCTCCAAAAGCCACCTCGGCCCCGCCTGACCTCTCAGGAAGCGCGCTTTTGACACGCCGCTTGTACGCTAATTCCTCCTTTGTCACATCTATCCCTTCCAAATCAACGCTATCGTGGTCGCGCAGCGTGCGAGTCGTATGTTGTTGTTGGCACCCACCTCGTTGAGGGAGGAAATGGTTCCCGAGGAGTAGCTGCTGAGGCCGTAGCGCCTCTCGATGGTGGTGATGGTGCTCTTGAAGTAGGCGCTGTACAGCAGCTGGGAGAACTGCAGGAGGCCATGACACAGGACGAAGAGCTGGAACAGAAGGGAAAGGTGGCTGCTGAAGGAGGCATCATGGCTATGTGGAGGAACATACAGCTGCAGGAGGCATTCGGTCGTCACTGAAGGAAGGACACATCACCCACGACATCAAAAACATCCCACCCTTGTCCCTAAGATTGCAGCCCACCCGTGTGAAAACAGGTGCATCATTCATGGGGTGTTTTTTGATGGAAGCAGAACGAAACACGTGTGTCACGAGACCCTAAACACTGACACCTTTGCTTATGGCTTCCCACTGATGTGCCCCCAGCTGTAAGGATGCAGCTTCAACTTGCAGTGACTCTCCAGCAGTCACGATACACCAACAAACCAGGCTCAGTTCATCAGATTAATGAGAACAAGCGTCTCTCAAAGGACGTCTCCTGCTTACTTGACATTGTCTCATTCAAAATGAAAATGTTCTCACTGTTTTAAGTGTCGAGAGTTTTGTTGTGCTGGATGCACCAGGTGCAGGGTTGAGGACTAAAGTGTTTGTATGTTTTCTTTCACGGAACAAAGTCCATATTAGGGGCGGAGCTAAAAGCACGGAAAACAACAACACACATTTGAAGAGAGGAGATCCAGAATCAAAGAGTTCGTGCAGAGGAACACTGCAGGTGTCCTCTCTGTTATACAACTGAGGGAGTCACAGCCTGTAACTACTTATTAGGCAGAAGGACGACTCTTACTCATGTCTGACATGATGTCAGTCTTCTCTGAGTGACGCAAAGCTAAAAACTAAAATTGCAGCTTGGTCCCACGTCTGACTGGCTTCATGTCTGTGGTTTCTTTCATGATGAAGCTGAGATGTGGAGCTGAGCAGGTCCACACACAGTTCACCCAGAGCTGCTTTATCGGGCCTTATTCTCTATCACAACACGTGGAGTTTGGGCCCAAATGCAAACACAGTTAACAGGAGTTTCATTGGGAATAAACTTTATTTGGACTCGAGCAAGAACTTGAAGTCATGGCACCAGGTACTACCAGGGAACGAACGGGCAGTTCAGAGTTGCAGGTATGGCAACGGGACTTTGGGGGAAAGGCTCCGGGACAGACAAGTGAAATGATGCTCTTTTCTGGTAACCCAAACCCCAGCCTGGGGCAGACAAGAGACTCCAGGAAAAAAAACAGAGGCCATTTTGAACTGAAAGGTCAGAAGCGGTTACCAGGACAGAGGCGGGGGGGCGGGGGGGGGGGGTCGAAGCCAGGAAAACGGTCCTTGTGCTGGAAAGTCTGGCGTGAATGCTGTACGGCCGGGCAGAGAACCAAGGGAGGAGGGAGTCCTACAGCGGGTGGGGAC
>JAUESE010000062.1:1259584-1275202 GCA_032274725.1 Malacoctenus triangulatus
GAGCCTAAATGTCAGAGGTTTTATGGAGGCAGGTTCTGCCTGTCACTCCTCAGCCAGGTACTAATCATTTACACCTCATTTGGAACCTCTGTGTGAGGCCTGTTCCAATTCCTTGTCATCCATCTGAACAGTGTCACGCTTACTAATAGATCGCTCTTTCACAGACTGTTTTGAAATGCTTTACACAAAGGGAGAACAATAACCCAGGGGTGTACTTAACCTTAGTGCAAGATCACACACGAGACAGAAACGAAGTGTGACGAATTCTCTCTACATACGACTTCAAGCTGACACCAGTTCCCTGGAATAAGACGAGCTTACCAGGAGTTCTTGGTGCAGACGTTCCCATTCATTGCCCGCACTGGGCTAAACTGACACACGTCGGCGTGCTGAAGTGCCGCACATTTTTCTCCAAACATGGGTTGATAAACAGGTGCGTAACCTCAGCATGTCACTACAAGCAGAAGCGAGCGCTACTGCGTCAGAGCCTGGAACACAATGGCTACGAACCTCTTGTCCATTGTGCCAAAGGTTACACCAGTGCTCACACACTGGATGACATTAACAACGTTGCCTAATAGCTTCGCATGAAGCCTGGATGTGATCGGACATGATGCAGAAAGTGCCGGGCTTAAGGTCTGACGTGGGACGCGGCTGTGTGCTTTGTGTGGGGAGCTCTTGGAGGGCTTAGGAGGTGCAGGTGTGTTGGAGAGAACACCCCGACTGTGAGCTAATGTCCCTCTTCCAGCAGCACCTTCTGGCTGAGTCCAGGTGAGAACATGATGTCAACAGACTGCTGGCCTCTCATTGGCCAGACAGGGACGTCACTGGATCAAACCTGTCATTTTAATACCAGACAAGAGCAACCATACTTTTTTTTTCTTTTTCCGATGTAAGAGTTAAAATCAGTGTGAACTCAGTGTGGTAGAACAAGAAGCAGGTATAGGAGCGCCTTGATGTTTGAAGGATTTTTTAACTGCCTGTCATGATAAACCAACTCACTTTGATGTGCCACAAAACTGTGATGGAAAACTACCAAAAGCAAGTCGAGTACAGTCGAATTCTGCTAAAACTGTCGCTTTGGAAAAGCAGCGGACGTTCAGTAGCTTCCAAATTGTGCGCAAACACCCTTTGTAGCAGTGCAGACAACAAGAAAGCTCCTGCTGTAACAGATCACAGTTTTCTTCTGCATTTCAGCATCTGATCTAATTCACTCAGTTGGCTGGGAGAGGTGGGGGGGGGGGAAGGGGGGGTTGTTTTTGGCTGTTGTCTTATCAAACGACAGTATGATATGACCTGAAACAAACGACTCCTTCCCAGTGTGGGAAACAAATCCGTTGGCAACAAGCGAGCAGCGATAAGAAAATACGATACCGGCGATATGTGGCGCGGAAGACGACAACGACTGCGGAAAAGGCCCCCCCCCCCTGCAGTCACGGCTGCGTTTGTGAAACCAGGTGTTGTCTCTCAGACAGCGACGTGCCCTCTGCTCTGCCTGCCACCTCACTGGTGATGCTGATTTATAGCTCCATGTTTATTGCGGGAGCACAACTTAATGACTATTTCCCTGTCTCCTGCATCTGCCAGGAGCGCACAACCAAATTTCTGGGGGGGGGGGAGACGGCAGACTGTACAAAGAGGCCTTGATGAATGCAAATGGCTGTGGCAAGCTTCATCTTGCGATCGCGGAGTGTTTGCTACATCTGTATTTTGGAGGCTGATTGATTGGCTGGATCTGTTGCTGCGGCTTTGGCGGGGCACTTCAAAGGCTCCCCAGGGTGAAGCCGCACAAAAGCGCGATTGTCTTTACATAGCGGATAAAAATCTGCGCCTTGAGCACCGGCTTCATGACTATATCAACA
Organism: Malacoctenus triangulatus; assembly: GCA_032274725.1. NCBI lineage: Eukaryota > Metazoa > Chordata > Actinopteri > Blenniiformes > Labrisomidae > Malacoctenus > Malacoctenus triangulatus. The sequence continues at coordinate 1,261,447 of JAUESE010000062.1, forward strand.
GTCCTTCTAATAACAGTGTAAACAGTAGTTACAGTAGGTGTTACTTGCCCTTGATTGCGCACAAACACACAAAACCTTCTTTCAGGGTTGACACCGAGGTGGAAGCCGACAGTTTTTCCGCCCCTGTCTTGCAGTTGGAGGGGATTTATTTTAATAGCTTGATAAACGTCTGAATGCAGAGCCTGACATGGATTGGGCCGAGGTAATGGTTTACCCATGAGCACCCGAGAAACGCGGCAGCTGTGTGCCGGGCCGGAGGCCTCACCTGCGGGTTGTTGGCCTCTGCCAGCTTGCACTGCCGCAGGAAGAGCTTGAGGTTTCCCCAGGCCATGAAGGGCAGCAGCACCATGGGCTTCTCGCCGTCCTCCGTGCACACATGGCTGATGGGCAGCAGGTTTCTGAAGGGAGGCAGAGAGCAACATGGAACCTCTGATTTGACATGTGAGAGAAACATTCTTGCTGCGTGCGAAGGACTCTTCCAAGACTTGATAGCAGGGGTCTGGGACACCCTGAGGGGAGACCACAGAGACCACAGTGGCCGGAGGGCTGCTATGAGAACCCCACCCACTGGTTTTCCAGTGTTTGGCCTCACTGTAATGTTTTAGCAAGTCAAATTTTAAAGAAGGGGTCCCGCAGCCTCCCTGAGGGGCTTCAAGGGGAAGCGTTAGGAAGACAGCGAAGCGAAACACTAAAACACAACTGTCAGCAAATATGTGCCGACCTTAAATTTGAGGCGAGCGAGTTGTCATGACGACAGTCTTTCCCATTGCTTTTGAATGGGGGAAGAATGCGAGGCTGCGGGACATTTGAGGACAGGTTTGCTGAAACAATATTGCAGTCACGTCAGAATTCACAAGATGTTCCGGTGATTTCCTCTCAGCTCTGGACAGCTTCGAGGGCTCGGTTGCAGACAACACGCAGATCCTTCTAAAATGTTGTGATGAGGATATCTAAAATGGTACAGCCCAGTTTTTAAACCAGGTTCCAGGTTCACCGGCAGCTGGAACTTAGTGGCTGTTTCTTGGGAGACTGGGAACAATCAATACCTGGCCTAGTTTCTGGCTCCTCTTCCAGGATACTTTTGTGAATATTTGTCAACGTTGGTGTGAGTCTTGGGCTCGAACTGCAACAGGAACTATGTTGATAATTATGTGGTCATTTCCGAGTGGACCACTGAAACTAATGTCTTTAAAGTGAACACAGAAACGGTGAGTTAGCACCTACAAATTAAACCCTATGTGCAATGGAGTGACAGAGATGAACCTGATTGGTGTTTGGATATTTTCCTTCTCATTCTGTTGTGTTGGTTTATCGTTATTCTAGTTGAACCGCTCCTCAAAAAACATGCGACTCTCCGTCTCCACTCACCTGTGATGAAGCCCACGGAGTTTGCAGCTCTCAGTCAACATCATGGTCACCTGCACCTCTGATGCATGATCTGGACAATTTTATCAGACAGAAATCAATAAAAAAAAGACGATAGCAAGACGAGCTGAAAAGATAAGCACCCATTTCCCCCCCACTGAGCCTGTGCTTGATCTGTATCTGTTTCATTGTACATTTCCTCTGCTGGCAGCGATTTGTCGGAGGGAAACGACAGAGGAAAGCTGACTTGTGCCAGTTTTTAATCTGCGTCTGCAGCTTTGCCACCGTCTGGTACTTATGGAAAGACGCATTGTTCCCGTCCCCAAAAGGCGTGCGAGGAGGAAGTTAAGAGTTTAACAAAGCCCAAAAAATTGGCATGAGGATATTGTTCGCCCGAGTGGTATCCACCCCTCCCTGAGTAAACACGGGAGAACGGAGGGGTCAGAAGGCAAGTGGCAGGGAAGGCTGACACATGCCGCTGACAAAGAGCCTGACGGTGCTGTGCACAGGAGCCCCTCTGCTGGACTGCGAGCCTGCAGCACGACCAAGACTCCTCATTCATTTACCGTCAAGCCTCAGTGTCGGCTGACAATTAGAACACACCTACCGTTTCTGATCAGTGGTAAATATTCTGGCACTGCACCCAGGTTTCAGTCAAACTACAGGCACCGACCATTCTAAGTTGTGCTAAAAACACAATGGTTGTGTTTGTGCACGTCTGACCCTGGATACGGCTGGCCTTTCCCAGTCAGCTTAATTTACAACTTGCTACAGTAGCAGCCAAGTACAAGGAGTTCAAACATCACCTCTCTGCTTTTAAGGCCAACACGGAAATGTAAAAGACTTCAGTAAGTGAAGCTTTTGTTGAACTCCACACTAGAAACGGCACCAGAGAAGTTGTGGCCTATTGCTGAATCTTTCCACAGTTAAACAGTGTGAGAAGATCCTGGATGGTGCCCTGGTGGGGCCTTGTTGTGGCAGGTTTGCATGTTCCCCCTGTGCATGTGTAGGTACAAAAGTTGAATGATCGAATAATCCAACCGGGCTCCTATCAAAGTGTGGGGCGAAAGAGCGACGTGTCCTGTTACAGGTTTGTACAGACTTGCAATAATACCACGTTGCTTTAGTTCAAGTCCGCACGTTCTCTTCCCTGATTTCTCTGAATAAGCTCTTGCATAAGGGCATGTAAACACACTGGGTGTTGCACACGTTGATGGGAGGAGATTGATTTACAACACACTTGACCCGATGACATTTTCATTTCTTTCACATGAGCGTATGAACTGTGTTATCGCAACCCCGGTGGAGCGCATACCTTTCACCGTCTTCACAAAGACTTGCTTCTCCTTGCTGGGGTCTTTTTCATCCAGCAGCACGCCGTGGAAAATGCGGCCAAACGTACCTGCCAGAACACAAGCCACACGGTTATTTTATTATCTGAGGGAAGGGGCGGAGGGTGGAGGGGTGGAGGGGTGGAGGTGGCTCATTCAGGGATGGAAATGTCACTTCATGCCTGGGTGATCAGTGGACAGAGGCGGACGGGCGTCTGCTGAAAAAGCTTCGCCTCGAAGCAGCAATTAGGCTCCTTTGGTCCCTGTTGTGGAGAGCAGAGCCAGGCGGAGGAGTTCAGCTCAGCCCAGCGGACCTTTCACCACTCACAGTGATTCAGGAATACGAACGATGTGCAAAGGCCAAGTGAGCGCGTTCATCATCTCCTTTGTCTAAACTGTCTCAGTGTTGCTCCAGGACGTTTTTGAGTGCAAAATGCCATTTCAGAACATAAACCATCCACATAAACAGAGAGAAAGAGAGAGAGAAAAAAACCTGAGCCCCTGGGCAAACCGTGCCTTATGTTTCGACAGGAAAGGAGACGAAGCATAACAACAGGGTTAGTGTTGGAGCGTCTCCCTCCCGCCCTCCGCCTGCTGCAGCGGGCCTGTCCGGACCTGCCGGCTCCCAAAAACAGAACACTCCTCCCGAGTTCACCCCACTCAGACATGGCCTTGTATGTCTTCGACTCGGCGGCTCCTCTCTCTTGTTTTTAATATTTAGATTGTACCTGCTGTTATGTATGCAGGCTGTGATGTATGTGGAAGATTTACCGAGCTGGCACAGGGCTCCGCAAGCACAGATTTCAAGTGTGTTTACTTGCAGATAGCTGTGGAGCATACAGATAATACACATGAGTTGGAGCACTTTGTAGCTAATTTGTACTGCCCAGCATCAATATTTACTTTGAGCCATTGCTGGAATTCAGCACCGGAGGAGGAAAATTAAGATGTTAATGAAGGGAGGAAAACCGTGCACCAAACAGAGTCAGATAATGAGTTTGTGACCATCTAAAGGTGTTCAAAGTAAACTTTGATACACACTTGGTGGAGCCACACTTGATGAATGATGAGATTCCTACTGAGGTGATGAGGTGATAACTGAGTGCTCCCAGAGCACACTTTAGATTTGGTCTTGGCTTTCATTCATGTTTGCTGGATTGACTGCCATCGTGTATTGTCATGTGGGACCACTGCTTGTTCCCACCTGTGTCACTGCGAGCCCTTGAGCCACAGCATTTTTTTTTGCTGAGGGATGTTTTTCAGCACATTTTCCTATCAGCTGTCGATCACGGTTGCCTGGTTCTCTTTGTGTCTTTTTTCCTCTCCACTGACTGTTCCAGGAACTTTTCTGAACAGGAATTTATTTACAAGCGTATAAGAATTCCTGGTAATCTGAGTGGTTTGAGTTTCAACCCCACCTTGAAACTCAGAGGAGTTTCATCTTTGCAGACCGATGACATATCGGCGGAGTGGTGGATGATATGAGCTGCACCGTCGGTTCAGTCCAGTCGAACCCAGCGCCACAAATACATTCAGAAACGCAAATTGAAGACGGTCCCCCCCCGGCCACACGCACTGTACAGCAGGTGGAGGGGAGCGCTGTAGGCTGCGAGTGTGTTCAACCAGCCAGTGTTTGATGTAATCCAACAGGGATACCGAGCCTACTCGAGAAAAGAGGCGAGTGAAAACATCCGACAGGACAAGATGTTCTGGCCGGCAATGCAGAACAGAAATCAAGACGATTGGATCAGATTCAGACATCAGAATTAATCATGTCATCTGTTCCCACAAGTTGTTACTGTGAACGTTGATTCTGAAGTGGTTGCTCGACGGCGCATAGCAAAACGGTTTAATTGAAGCGTTCTTATCAAGAGGGTAAAAACATCACAAGAAGAGCGACGACTGCTTATCAAACAGAAGCAACCATTGTAAACTATTGAGGGCAGTTAAGTGGCATTTACAAACAGAACACCCACACGTCTCTCCACCGATGTGTCGTATTTGCCCCTGGGAAACCGTTACATCATTCAGCACAAGCCACATTCAAACCCCAGCGTGGGCAAACCTCCAGAAAAGCGAAGCACGGTCTTGTTCTGTACCGTCGCTCCATGACGCTGCTGAATGGCCTCCAAGAGCAGCCAGCGTCACAAAGCGAGGGCGACGCATGGAGCCGAGCCGAAAGGCCCAATCACTGGTGTTTATCTTTGATAGAGAGCCAGAGAAAGAGATTTAGAAACTTCAGCGTCTAAGGCCCCCTTGTCAGTGTGTAATGCGCCTCGGCAGGAATGAACTTTTGCTATTTTAGGTTCTTGGCAGGTTCTTGCCGACACTGATCTGACGAGGCATGCTCGTACTCTGCGGGGGAAATAGACGGCATTCATGTTAAGGGGTCGCTGCCTCGCGGAGAACACAATCCAAGATAAATAAGCGGAAAGCGTAGAGTTTATCAGTGTGTTTCATCGCTGTGATGACAATAAATAAAAAGCACTTTCCAGGATTCTTTATACTCCTCCACAAGCGCAATCGGAGATTTGTCTGGTGCGTTTTGTCTGCCTCGTTGGAGAGGAGTCGTAAAAAACCCCAGGATTTTTTCTTGAACACGCTAAGAAAAAAAAAATCCTCCATGCACGAGTCCCAACAGCTGCTGGTGGATTGATTTAAGGCCTGTAAAAACCTCTGTCAAACCACTCAGCCAAAGCCAGGCTTAGAAATTGTGTATTTTTGACTCTTCCAGGGACTTTAACAATTAACCACATTACCAATAAAGCCCAGAGGTGAGTGATGAGTTAACCCCCTTCAGTCACCATGTAGAAGCCAGGTAGCTTACTTTAATGAGTTTTGTCTTTATGAAGTGGTGAAAAGTGCGTGATTTCCGTGAAAAGCCACGTTAATGAAGAGCTGGGAAGAAACAGCTGCACTTGCCTCTGCAGTGATCTCTTTAGACCGCGTTCTCTGGCAGAACTAATTTCTGATACCTGAAACGTTCTCGTTTCAAACAAGAGGAGGCAACACAGGGAATTTTGCAGTTGGTCTTTTCGAGTTTGGAGTCTGAGATCAACTAACCAAGCAAAGAAAACCACTTTATTTTGCAGAAATCACCACTTGCTTAAAGCTACTTTTTTGGTCACAAATCTCCTGAAACATGCATGCATGAGGCTGTCAAATCTCTAAAATAAGACATGTTAAAGTCGACCTGCTGCTTCTTGTGAGTGTGACAGCACATTAAGATTTGTTTTTCTTTATGTATGTGGGTGTGCGACTGGAAAATTGCCATGTTATCATGAGGTGGTTGCATCAACACCTGATGTTTATGTAGTTAAAAGAATTACACAAAATAGGTCCTCGGCGCTCCATTTCATTTCCTGGATAAGATAATGTATATAATAAGACTTGTAGATACTCACACATGCATGAGGTGAATTCCACTTTATGGGTTAATCATTACTTGTAAAAATCTGAACTTTGGCGAAATGAAACTCAGAAAAGAACAGGGCTTTAAAGTGGAAAATTGGACCGACTGATCCGATCACTTCCTGGAATGTTCTGAGAAAACATTATGAACCTGTGGCCTCAAGATCCCACAGAAGGTTTGCAAAAAGAAAGACAACACACAGAGAGTGGGAACTGTGGAGCCTAGGTGGCTGTTCTAGTTTCACAGAGATGCAACACCGTGTCATTAACACTCTGAACACAGTGTATGGAGAAAAAAAATCACAGTTGAGAAGCAGGAAACACTCAAATGATGTGTGCATGATTTTACTGGTATGTCTGTTCTGTTTTAAACTCAGGAGGTAAATACCTTCATGTAACACATCTCGCAGTGTGACTCTCTCCCTCGAGATGGCAATGTCTTTCACTTTGGCTTTGGCTTCTATCAGGGTGACGCTCCTCAGGTCGTTCTTCTCGATGCGGAGCGACGGGTAACCTGTGAGGACAGAGACGCACGCATCATCACACGGCCTCCATGAAAGCTCGTGCGCGCTGAGTGGCAGGTCTTTCAACCAGGATTTATACAAGAAAACAGCCAGCGGGGATTCTGCTTTCAATCACTTCTGACAGAGTGGTGGCACCCATACACAGCAGAGGCTTAACCTAAAATATGCACAGTCCTCCACTAGATTCCAGCAATTAGAAAAGAAAAAAAAAAGTAAGCTAGACGTGCACAGTGTCCTGTGCATGTTGCATCAAAGCAACTTCATGCAAACTCCTGTGTTGCTGCACTCCCGTTACATAACCTCCCCGCATACACAGAGCGCTGGCTGACTTTCCCCAGAGCATTGAGTGATTTTTGAAGGTCTCCTGTCAAACTGACACCCTTCATGTGTACACAACACGCTAGCAATGAGCGATCACTGGTCCCGGCCAAATGCATCTGAGAGACCACCCGACTCGCACGGACCGCAGGGGGGACGAGAGGCTGGACTGGAACCTGGAGTCAGGGACATTTCATCTGCTGCCAGGAGACATCTGTCGCATCTCACACGCGTAAACCAAAACGAGTGTAAAGTCTGAAGTGTGAGCTGAGAGGTGGGTGTTAGTTAGAAGTAAAAGAGGCAGAAATGACGTTCAACACACCAAACAAAGAAGAAACAAGAATCAGGATGTAATAATGAGAAAAGGCAGCATGTCCAGCTCCGCTTTCACAGGGATGGTTCCCCACACATAGTGCAGGCCAATGCTGCCCCCTAGAGGTAACAATCCACATCCTTTCTGATTCCGCCAACTATAAATGACACCGATATCCAGGACATTTACAAAACAAATTGGATTTCATGGAGACGTTGGCAGTTCTATACTCTTAATGTAAAAAACAAAAAAGTGCAAATGAATGGAGAGAGTGGTGTTTGTGATCATTTGATTTGGTCAAAAAGAAACCAAAGAAAACATCTGATCCAAGTAAAATGTGAATATCATCAATAAAAACAGAAAGTTTGTGCTCCGAAAGATTTTTTTTCTGACTCTCCTTTTGCGATCATTTCATACTGAGATCAAACTGGGGTTGTTTGTCCTCCAATTCTGCTTCAGGTTGTTGTTTTTTGATGTCATACGTTTTAATTTGACAGTTTAAATTCAAACGTGTGAAAATAAAAAGAGGGATTTTACCTCAACTTGAGGTGCCTCTCTACGAATACATTCTCAAAGGTGATCTTTGACCACAACTCCAAAATGTCAGCACCTTGTGCAAATTTGAACAGTTTTGAGAGTGCAAAAGCTAATAAATAGTAAGCAACCGTATTTGCCGCTATCAGTTGGTTGTTTAACACAGACCATTCTGTGACTGGATGGTTCCACCTCTCACACGTCTCACTGTTTGCCTGAACGATGCTTGTTTGTATATTCAAAGCGATTTTTCCACCTGAGATAAATCCACCGGGGAGCAAACTGGCATGTGTGTGAAGGAGATAACCAGGGAGGCGGGTTGGGACAGTGACAGCAACATAACGTCTGCTTCCAGAACTCTTGGCTTATCCTCAGTTTCTTGCCCAGTGTACCGATATTCACAAACATTGCAGCCAGACGAATGCACCGCTCTCCTCTGTATCAACGCTTTACCAAAAACACACAGCACCTTTAGTTTACCTGCTATATTTGTTTTGGTGGTTGCCGGATGCTTCTACACTACTTGAAAGCCAACCAGCAGCTTTACTCATGACTCAACACAGATATATTGGCAGGAGACGGTAGAAGACGACATTAGTACTAAGAAACCTGGAATATGAGACTGTATCAGGGATCCGAAAAGCATCCAGAGAAGTGAATCCCACATGACAGTGATTGAAAGCAGGAAATGAGGGTGCATGACTGAAACACTTTGCAGTGAGACTACAAACAGCAGGGAGTGATCGTGGCTGCAGCGTCGGAGGCAGAGCTTCAGTGCAACTTACTTTTGGTTTCATGAGGGGGGGCACCAGGGTTTTGGAAGGAGGTGGCGGCAAGCTGGAGAATGGGTGCAGAACCGGGGTGATTGTCTGATGAGAGGAGGAGGAGGAGAGGAGAGGAGAGGGTGGGAGAAAGTGGGAAAGAAGTGGTTTTAATGGGAACACATCACAACACCACCTCAACCCAGAGAATGAATGGAGGCTTGGTGGAGGGGTGGAGGGTAAAATATGGAGAGTGGTGCAAATCTCAATCAGTGAACATAAGACAGGAGAAGGATGTGGGTAAAAATGTGCAGGAAGCGGTAAAGAACAGGTTGTGTCCACTAGAGGGCAGTGATGGACCACACGCTGGAGTGAAGAGAACAAAACGCTGTTTTCTGTTGGCCCTCAACCTGACTCCATTCTAACAAACAATAAAAGACAAATACAGAAGGAACTTTTTAGGAAGATTTTTTACTTTCTACCCTATTTGGTTCGTGAAAAGCAGCTCTGTAAAGAATCTGTACATCAGATCTGGCTGCAATATTGAGCAATCACGCCAAAACATTAAATTAAGCAATTCTAGTCCATATAAATTGTACCACATGTAATAGAGAATACAGGAACTTTCTGCAGCCAGGTGAAGACACAAAAACAAACAATAAGATACAACTTTACAGTAGCTGTGCAGGTGAGCAGTTTGTGTCCTGATGCTAATGGAGAAACTTAGGAAATTTGTTCAGTTCTCATTCAACTTTATTAGAAATACATGCTCAAATCTTTTGTATGTAAACACCAAAGTGCCTCATAACAAGCACTGCTTTGGGTTTATTGGTCAATATTGAAAGAAGCTTACGTGCCCCCCCGGATCATCCTCAAGAACAGGCTCTTCACACTAAGATTTGAAGGCACTCTATGCACATGAAAGCAGGAGGCTTCAGAATAATGGCTGATGGTTTTCCAAATCTGTCCAAAACTTAAAATAAAGTCCTTTTTTCCCCCATCAATCATGTACAGAATCAAGAAGAAGCCTCTATTTATTAAAGAACTGCTTTAATAAAGAGTTTTGCAGGATGTAAATTTCTCCTCATTATTTTGCAGCACTTGCATTATGAATAAAACCCTCTTTTGCATGAACAAAAGATCCAGTTGAATGCAAGTCTGACGATTTCCGCTCACCATGAATGCAGAGCAGGATTACAACTTTACAACAAAAGGTGCCAACCAAGAGAGCAAGAGCTGCTGCTACCTGACACCCCCTCAGCACCAACAAAGACCTCCAGTGAAGACAGCGAGCCCCAGCTGAGATTCCCTGTCGGAGCGATAAGAAGGCCTGCTGCTTTCCCACCGAGCTCTGGATCTAAATCGAACATAACTGTTGTGGTGATGGCACTAACACAATATTCAGAGTTGTGTGTCACAAGGACAGAGCTGGACAAACAGGGCATCGCTGTGAGAAGTGTGCTCCTCGTTTACAACCCTGTGACAGCGGTTTAACTAATTAGGTCACTCATGGTACCTTACTGCATTTGGAGACATTCACAGAGGCCAGTGTGAGAACGGACACTGGAGACTTAAAATATCTGCTGGGTGGTTTGTTTTTGTGAAAAAACCTTGAGGTGGAGGTGTTGTGGTGGAACCTGTGAGGTGCGTTTGGTTTGTATGGCAGCGAAGACAGGACTGGTGAAGTGACTTACTGGTGACCGGCGCGGCGTTGTTGGGAGTGTCGGCCCTCAGGTACTGCGTGGTCTGGGTGGACGGCTGAGACAGACCCTGAGAACTGCCGCTGTCGCTCACACTGGGACACACAGGGAGGCGCAATGAACAGGAAACCAAAGACCACTTGGAACTGAGCGAACGGAGCCGACAGGTCCGAACTTGACTCACAGCCACGGTTTTAAGTGAAATCGCATCTTTACCTTTGCTATCATATGAAGCACCGAGTGATTTACTGCTCCAAACATTCTCACTTCTGTTGAATTCATTTTTTCTGCTGGAGACGTTAAAATGATTTCTGCACTATAACTGTTAAACCCTTCTCCACATGGAGACCCAAACGCATTTGTTTTGTTGAGTAAAAGAAAAAGCTCGAGGACAATGCATCTTGTCAGTAAATATGTTTGTCTACACAAAACCACTGAACATGCTGTAGTATACACACTAGGCCTGTGACTGTCCACACAAAGCAGAGAAAGAGAAAAACTGTCGCCATGCAAATAAACCAAAAACAGCAAGAATGCAAGTTAGGGAAAGTAGGGGGGGGGGCATCATTAGATTAGCATCTTGGCTGTTCCCATGGAAACATAATGTGGATACATTGCCATTACAATGAAAATGTTTCACTTAGAAAACAAAAGCTGAAAGTCTCTGCAACTGGCACACCTGTAGCATTCATCGTGGCTTTTATTCTTCTGTTTGCCTGACATTAGTTGTAAAGCTGGGCCCTCACGAGCTTCACTGTTCCCATTAACCCCCCCACGACCACCACCACCACATGACAAGTAAAAAAGGGGAGAATGACCTAAATTTATGTCACACTGACAGTTGATAACCCGGCTATCTGCTGACTCCGATCCAAAGGTGAGATTCCACACACTGAGCACCAGGCGAGCTGCGCTGCAGGTTTCGACTTGATCTAATCTGTCTCCGTGCGGATGACCTATTTTTTTGTGAGCGGACGTGCCGCACAATCAAGATTCACGGGCCACCTGAACGGCGTCTTCCCTCCGGCAGATGCTCGGCAGTGGCCGTCGTGTGTTTGGAGACGCACCTGTCCTCCATCTCCACCCTCTTCATGCTGTGCAGGTGCAGGATGGCCAGGATGATGGCCACCAGGAAGATGACGATGCAGCACACGCTCACGCTGATGTAAAACACCTGGGTGGAGGTGGTGGGCATGGCCACTCCGTCTACTAGGAGCAAAGCGAGAGATGAGGCTGTTTTGTTTTCATGTTCACACACAACTCTTGCATAAGAACATGACATCGATTGTGATGAGTGCAATCTATTTATGACATGTCAAACTCAAATGTGGAGGTGAAATTGAGCAAAACAAAACTTGACATCACGACATGTTAACACAAGTATCTTAATGAAAGCTGCAGTAGCACTAGCTTTTATAAAAGAGAGAAGCCAGGCAAAGATGAGGTAAGGCATGAGGACACAATTGGGGTGTGTGTGTGTCGGGGGGGGGGGGGGGGGGTGCGGAGGGCTGCACGAATGGAGGCTGAGTAATGGCAGCAGTGCCGGGGCTTCAGTGTCTGAGAACTGTTCTCATCCCCTCTCTAAAAGCCTCAGAGGGCCCCAGGTTCCTCAGGCCTACCCAAGCAGAAGAGAGACTGCCCACTAATGGTACTTTGTTTCTGGGGCAGTGGGCTCACAAAGAGTCTGAATGAATCCCACCAGAAGAGTACAACCACTCCAAGAGGTGAAGGCGGGAGTGGGGAGGGGGGGGGGGAGGGGGGGGTACTGCCTGAGTGCTCCTCAATAGCAGGATCCTGAAAAATCCTGCCCTTTCATGGAAACTCTGCCCGACGGACTTATCGGGAGTAAGCGAGCTTCTGTCTTATCAGGCCAACGCCACCCATGACACACAACACTATGAAGCTGCTGGGGAGGTGTGTGTGTGTGTGTGTGTGTGTGTGTGTGTGTGTGTGTAAGGGGGGGGGTGTCACTTACAGTCAGGCCGTGGAAACGTGTTGTTGTTGAGAGGAATGGCGATCTTTGGGTCATAATCTATTCCTGTGCAGGGACAGAAAGACATTTACATCAGTCTTCTTTTACTGTGCAGTGAAGACCACAGAAACTAAAGTCTACTTTCAATATTTTCTGACTGAACAGATGAAGGAAAGACAAAAGCCCAAGAAAGTTAAACAAATGGCAGTCTCTTTCTATCACTGATCCAAAAGGTCCAATCAGTAGTTGATTAGATATTAACTCCTGCACAATGCAGAAAAAGCATGCATCTCCATCATCTGCTACATCCATCCCATTTAGCAGAGCACGCTGAGCGAGCTGACTGCTCCGCCTCCGCTCCGAGCTGCACTCGGGTTCACAAAGAATCTGTTCAGACTGCTCATCGAGCATCCGGGCTTAAAATAAGAGGCAAAGATAGGTTTTATTTCCAAAAGGCAACATAGTGAGAAGCCTCTTGGCCACATGTTATTATCTTCAGGCAAGTTTGAAAATAGCACCGGAATGAGAACCTGCCTGTGTCCAGCTGGGCCTCTTTGCAGTATCTGACTGCACAGCTGGTTTCTGTCTGGTTTACCAGGATGTGACAGGAGAAGGTTTCAGACTAGTGACCAGTCAGGTACCAATACAGAGTCTATACACACTGGTCCTGATGTGCTATGAAACGACCCATGGTTCGATCAATGATTAACCTTCAAAATGAAAATAGTCACAAACTTCCAGTGTTGAACTCCAACCCAGACAGTTCGGCTGACTTACTTTTGTAACACATTTTCCTCCTCTTGAAGTTGAGCACTGTGTAGTTGTTGGCATGGAGGGTCAGATTGAGCTGCATTGTTAGAAATGCTTCTTCATCGACTTTGCCTGAACAGAACATGTCCACTCTCAAGACTGCAAACAAAACACACACACACAATATTAAGAAAATTGTTCCAACCAAATATAAAACATACAACAAAAAAATTTATAATAAACCATTTCAAACTTCGACAAACTTTGTATGAACTCCTGACATCTGCACGATTATGGAGTTGAGGAATGAACGCACGACAGTGGTGCCTTTAAATTATTACTATTTGAGGCAAGAAAAATGGTCAAGCATTTATGAGTTAAAAAACAGACAGAAAAACCAAAGTACAAGTCAGATCCTCCAGTGGTCCCTGATATGAGGAGTCTGAACCCCCCCCCCCTTGGAGTGGCACCAAAGGTCAATGCAAACTGAAGGCTTTGACTGCTTTGAAATACAGTTGCATGTGTTAAAGGAAACCAGAGCAAAGCATTCATTTGAGCAAACCAGTTGGCTGTTTTTCATTTAAAAGCTGTTACGAGTCAGTGTGTCTACGAGTGTCTCACAAAGTTTCTCTTGCTGACCGAGTGAAATCTCTCAGAATGCCGTGCGAGGTGGCTGATTGACAGACCTGAGGGGGTACGAGGTATCTCCCCCTGAGTGGAGATGTTGGTCCGTGGCTGGTTGAGGACAGCAGGGTTGTCCATGTGGAACATCAGCCG
>JAUESE010000062.1:1422556-1433360 GCA_032274725.1 Malacoctenus triangulatus
AGAGAGAGAGAGAGAGAGAGAGAGAGAGAGGGAGAGAGAGAGAGAGAGAGAGAGAGGGAGAGAGAGAGAGAGAGAGAGAGAGAGCACTTGGCAGAGAGAAGGGGAGGCTGATTGCCAAATTCAGGACAGAAAGACACAGCAGGCTTGGAGTAGGAGGACTGAAGAAAAGTCGCTCTCAAATGTTTCGCAATTTCCCATTTAAGAAGACGAGCCCACCATCCACTGACATGCACCACTGCTGACATCTGTCAATAACATCTTGTTAATGAAGCAGAAGAACTCCTTTCAGCAAACATAGTTCCACAATAAACGAGAATAGAAAGATTAGATAATGTGCACATAACAAAGAATGTTAACAGAGTGCTTCTTGTCAGTGCTTTCAGTTGACACCAGTGTGTGGTTGTGTGCTATCCAGCATTGGAAAGAAAACCTTCATGAGATCTGAGGGGGGTCTTCCTTTGTGTCTCTCTTGCGCTCAGCATTTACCTGCCCACCAGGCGGAACCAGGGGAAGCGATCATAAAAGGGGTCGCCTCCTGTCATCACGTTCTCAGTATCCTCTGAGGTATTGTTGGGCACGTCAGCCGCACGATCGTACATCTCTCTCATGAGCTCGAGCCTCTGTCTGCAGAAAACAGCAGCGAATATCAGGTCAGAGGTGTACAAACAGCGTGGAGCTGATTGGACACTATGAATGAAGAAACTGAACCGAAATAACATCTGTATGTATGTAAGTGTGTCAGTAAAACTTATATCAGACTTAATCATGAAAAGACTCTCAGCGTGTTCCGCTACCTTAGTTTTTCTAAAGTCCAATAGTGAGTGGCTCCATTCTTCTGATCCTGCACCTCCACAGCCACGATGGTGCGTGGAAAATGTCGCTTCTCTATGTCCTTAGTTGCCTCTGGGGGCAACAGGTCAGGAGGCAGGGGGGAGTAGAGGGTGTCTGTCAGCAACACGAACTGGAACTGGACCTGCAGGGCAACAAGAAGCAGTGAGGATCAACAATTTGGACCTGATGAAGGTGAAATATGCATTTTTTTTCAGTGAAGAGATTCATATCAAGGATCAGTGTGAACAGGTTCCTCATGCAGCTGGTGGGTGACAGTCACTGCTTGTAGGTTGAGTGAGTTTATGTGCGAATGACTCATCAAATGTGAATGATCGATAAATGTTGTACTTTCCTGTCTCTGTTCTGAACCTAGAAGCCACTGATTCAAATGAGAAGGGAACATATTCTCGTCTTCTCGTACCTTCTTCTTGAGTTCCACACTGATGGCGTTGGCCTCTTTGAGGAAGATGGCGTTCCCCCACAGCAGGTCTCGCAGCGAGGTGAACTGGTAGCACTTCCACTTACGGAAGCTCCACACAGCCAGCTCCCTCTCCCTCTCCGTCCACTGCACTGCTGGCCAAAACCAGAGAAGATCATCGACTGGTTGCAATTTCTTTTCCAGATTTTCTTTTTATAATTCACATGTGTAAGATCTTTCCCAGTACCTTCCTCTTCTGGTTCCTCCTCTTCCTCGGCAGCTTCTGGGTAACAACGGTCAACTTGTTTCTGAAGAGCCTCGAGTTTACTCTCATAATCCTGGATGATATGTTGGAACCATTTTAAAACGTTGATCATATCGTGTCAATGAATACAGATCAGAGACCTTAAAAACAGTATCAGATGGAGTATCAGCAGAGGAAAAAAAACAATATCTTGTGACTGTTATTTACAGTGAGTTATTTAAGGGTGCACAACTATTACAATGCACACACTGTCACACAATATGAGCTTCTGACAAGACAGTTACCACTGATTTCACGAGACCAGTCATCACTTTAAAGCTGCTATAAATAGAAAGGATACTTTAAGATCGTTTAAAATGCACATTATTGAACATATCAACAAATGCATTTTCACTGACACAATTTTCAACAATTCTTGTCTCTTTTCAGCTCATATATATGAAGCCATCTGTGTTAAACTCTGTTTCGTGAAACTCTACCAGTCTTTGCTGCTCCAGCAGGTTGTTGGCTTCCTCTCGTTCTTTACGGTACTGATCCTCCAGCTCCTGTAGCCTGCACACACACACAAACACACCTCGGTTAAAGAGATGCGAGGAAAGTGCCAGGGCACGTCGTTAAGGGGGTTCAAAAAGGGGCTGCAGCTTTGTGTCATCATTATGTGGCGTCTCATGGCCTCAACTGTTCCCACCACTGATATGAACAATATCTTCACTGCATGATAAATGTATTGTTTTTGAACCCTAGGTAAATCGTAAATCTTCCTCCACATCATGATGGCAGGGTTGGCGTCGCACCACCGACCTCTGTTCCATCTCTTGCTTCATGTCAATGCCCTGCTTCTCCAGCAGCTCCCTCTGAGCAAAGGCCCAGTCCACAGGCTCAGCGGGGGTCTCCACACAGGGCGTCCTCTCCCTCTCAGCCCGGGCCTGCACCGGGTGGTTGAACCGGAACACGTGGCTCTTCCCCAGGATGATACGATTTCCTACAAATATCCCCAAGAACAAGGTAAATGTTTGAATATTAAAAAAACCCTGTTCATACTGTGTTTCTTTATCCGTTTACCAATGTATCCACGCCAAATTAACCCTCAGTGAAGGCAATAGCCGTAAGAATTAAAAAAAGATCCCTATATGTGGGTACAAGCAGAAAAGAAGGAGGAGAGCCCCCTGACCTGATTTGAGCACGGTGGGTTCTGTCACTCTCTTTCCATTGACATACGTCTCAGCTCCTTCACAGGGCTCAAGGACGACTGCTGATGAGACACAAGGAGACGCCTTAGTCAAGTCTTTTTCATGATGTACGTCACAGCAGTAATATACACAAGCTGCAGGCCTTTGAAGCCAAACAGAGCTCACTCACTTTCTCCGGTTGGACCAGTGGAGCTGGTGAAGGTGCAGTGCTCGTCCTGAATGAAGTGACCGCTGAGGACGATGTCCTGACGACTGCTGGCATCCAGACGCCCAACCCTGGAACACACAACGGGTAAACATGTAACAGCAAGGACACCATAAGCTCTACCTTTCCACTGTGTGCTTCTGATGAAGTTTCTCAGTGTGTGTGTTTATCTTACCTTGTGATTCCATCTTTGATGTAGTAGAGCAGGCACTCAGACATCAGAGGATCCTCGTTGAGGTTGACTAAATGAGGAGTCTGACACAGAATAACGAATCATTTACTGGCTGCAGGCTTGGTGGTGAGCAACATACACTAAGCGTTTACTATTCATATGGTATTTACAAGATAACAGATGCATACAGAGCTCGTTAGAGGTCGAGAAAACTCTCACTCTCACAGTAAGACACATCAAACAATCATCAAAAACCATGCAGCCTAATTCACTGCCTGCAGTGCCCCAGCAGGGGTGTTTAATGGAGTCTTGCTTAGATGTTATTGGGCTGCAGGCAGACAGCCATAAATCACTGAAATGGGGGCACTGCCACCCCCCAATGTTTACACCGTTCGGAGCCTTCGGCACAGTGAGGGAGTGTTTGAAGTGAGTAAATGAAGTCGATTTAGGATAAGACTTTAATGAAGAGGAGAAGGACTAATCTGGTCGGCCTTATCGAGGCTCCTGTTGGAGAGAGACTCAGAGCACTCAGAGGAGACGATGGCTTTAAACACTTCACAGCGACCAACCTCGTTCGGGGAGAACAGCCCGACTGTGTCGATAAACACAGGCTGGGGCTTTCTAGGGCTTTCAGAGGGCTTTGGGGTAAATACATAAGTGACAGTGTGGTGAACAATCCAGGCCAAAACTGTCAGATCACGCATGACTTTTGGAGATGGTGTTTTTGTACCTTTTTAGGGGAGAACACACCCACAGTGCCGCCGTCTTCTCGCATTGCAACACCCATTTCTGCCAGCAGGGCCTCTCTGTGGAGGAAGATCAAACTGTGAGTTGGTTGAACATCCACATCACTTAGTCATCAGCACAGCTTAAAATAGGGAAAGTTGGGTCCTCTTTGCACGGCAAATTCAAAGTGGGACGCTCATCTTTTTGTCAAGACTACAAACTTATAATCCTGTTAATTCAGATTTCACACAAGTTTATTTGATTCCGTGTCATTGTTTTGAAAGTTAAGTGAAGCAAAACTGTGTTAACATAAATAGGGTTCAAGTACAGGAGAACAGGAATAAGTATTTGACTTCACAAGTAGTTACATCTTGTTTAAATGCACATTTCTTGCTCCTGACAGGATCTGACTCGTCCATGTCTATTAAAGGCCTCTCGTCGCTCTCTGATCATCAATTATTAAGTTGTTCTTGCTTTGGTTGGGTCCAGGACTCTTTTCCAATGGGGGCATTTCTTAACACGACTTCTAATGTGAAAATAGGGAGATAAAATCCAGAAATACGACATGTTTGGGAGCTTACCTCTCCATTCGAATGGCCTCCGTCCTACGAAGTTTCTCCTCCCATGTCTCATTGAGCTCTGCTATGATTTTCTCTGTTTCCTAATATTCAAATTGACAGCATAGACAGTTAGAATCATATCAGTAACCTTTTCTTGTCTCAATACAAGAAAATATTGAACTTGTTTTATATTTATCAACCATTCTTGACTCTCCATCATCCACAAATACTGAGTGAGTGCTGCCATTAAAGTATTTGCACACCAATAGGAACAAAGTGCTGCTTATGCGTATCTGCAGTACACCTGTGCTGCAGGTGAATCATGTGTCATGAAGCAGCTGTGCTGGTGTTCCTGCTCTCACCTTCAGCCTCTCGATGGCCTCCTCGCTGCCTGGGCTGAACATGATGCGGTCGTGCAGACTGGCGATGGACCCGGCCCGGCTGGTCAGAGCTGAGAGAGACGGGGAGGGGCTCATCCCCGTCATGGCGTTGGTCACTGTGGAGAGATCATCCCTTTGATTCACAGCTTGGCCTTTATTGTTATTGTTCGTGTAATCGGATCGGGCTGTTGGACCAGGGCGTGGGGAGCGGGAAGTGGGGATTTGAGGGGCGGGGTCCGATCAATAGTGGGAGGTCGAGAAAGAATGGAGGAGCATGGAGAGACGAGAAGAAGACAAGGAAAAGAGAGAACAGGGAGGAAAACAGAAAGAAGATATGTGGCTTGAAACAAATCTAAGGCACGGAGAGAAACTGGAGCTGCTGGCATGGAAGCGAGGGCGGCGAGGCCAGCGGAAAGCCACGCGCAGGAGATCAACGTAAATGATGCAACACAGGGTCCATCCAGCAACAAAAGGGGGCAAAGAAAATGCAGCTACTTCAAGCAGAGCATCGTATGCAGAACCATTCAAAACAAGGAGGATAAAATCTCTTCCTTCACATTTCAGTCAGTTTATAAGGCCCACGGGGAAACTTATT
Organism: Malacoctenus triangulatus; assembly: GCA_032274725.1. Lineage (NCBI taxonomy): Eukaryota > Metazoa > Chordata > Actinopteri > Blenniiformes > Labrisomidae > Malacoctenus > Malacoctenus triangulatus. The sequence goes on from JAUESE010000062.1 coordinate 1,427,899, forward strand.
CAAATATACGATCCTTACTGAGAATCTGCCTCACAGTGAAAGTGATCAAATAGCACCAACATAAACAATTTGTGTTTTTGTTGTTGTTCGAGAACAAAACAGGCACAATCGATGCTAAAGTAACTTACAGAATGAGTCCAATCAGCACGTGAACAGGTAGTTCACCTAAAACCATCTCTAAGTGGTGCTGGACTGCTGCAAGAGTGCAAAGATAAAAGAAGCCTGAACAGGACTGACAAAGAGTGACAAAAATATGTGCTGCGTTAGCTTTTACACCGATGAGGTGATATCAAGAAAAGAAAAAACTCCATAAACTACTGACAATCCTGGTCTAAACTAACTGTTCACCTGTCATTTGGTGTTTAATATTAGTTCTCTGTGAAGCAGCGAGCCCAAACAATCAGCTGCCATGTGCAGAGACATGCTGACTGGCTTGTAACGCGATCTTGTTTTCTACAGGGAACATTAGGAAGCCACAGCTCTCAGTTAAGATTTGTATCTAAAAGCAGCAGGGTGCATTCACTGCTGTGTGTGTGCTCTGTTCAAATAAGTCAAGTCAAACAAATCATCGACAGCAGAAATCCATTTCTCTGGCAGAGAATCGGACAGCGGTCAGCTTGTCTGACTGGCTCTGAAGTCTTTGCAGGAAAGTCCAACATCGTCATTCATTTATCTTCTCTTCATTACACGAGAAAACAAAATGTTTTTTTGTGGTAGGACCTCGAAGCACCTTACAGCAGGAAGAACATCGACCTAGCAACTGCTGCTATGGCAACACAGAGCAATAAATTGGCGACGTGCATCCCGCCCATCCATCTGGACAGGTTTTTGTCAGCCAAGATAGATCACATAATATTGGCTTCACAGTTAATGAAGTCGTGTATTATAGAGGGACTGTAAAAGTTTATGGCATGAAATGAGACGAGTGCCTCCATGAATCTGTATTACACAACAGTTTCTGCTCGGTGTTACTGGAGGCCACATCATCCACTGTGCGTTTTGTCATCACGGCTGCCAACAGGAGGCGACAGAGCCAGACAGACGCTGCCAGGGGAATGAAAGGCTACAGCTTCTACACGGGGAAATTAAAGCTTGGAATGAAATGGATTCCGTTGTGGTCCATATGCTTCCATATTGGGTCGCTCTGATCTGTGGCTTTCTGAGGCAGTTACGCTACAAAACGCCTGAAGCCACGTGAAGCCATACGGACCTCCACAACCCCATCATACGGCACGGATACGTTTGGCAGACATACCTGAGGAATGAAGCCGAACAACAAAACACAGACACGTAGTGCATGCTACTCCACCATGTTAGCAGGAGCCAGGAGCTGACAATCACATCAATCCTTCACTGTATATTCAAGCCGCCAAAGAAACAATGAGGAGCTACGATAAGCTGTCAAAGCATGCTAAGCTGCAAAGCCAAAGCCAGAGTCAAAAGACATACATTGACATTTCAAACCCTCTATATCAGCACTGGACCCTCGATATGCTGCAAAGGAGGGGGGGGGCACACAGAGGGACAGAGAGATGAAGACAGACAGCACAGCATTTTCAGACCAAATGGTGACTAAACTTTTAAAATATGGCAGACTGTTACATAGATTTTTTTTTAAATATATACATATATAGATATAAATGGTGCAACTGCTGTATTAGCACTTTACAATTTCACAGAGCAGTTGGTTCTTACTGCCTGTGTTGTTTCTCCAGCATATATGAATAAATATGTGTTGGGAGGGTGGAGCCTCTGTGGCTGAAGTGGATGAGCGCCGAGGCAGGATTAGATGCTAACCATCCTCTCTACATGTAGTGCGCTAATGTTGGCACGATCCGCCCGTAATCATGAAAGCCACGGACCAATCAGAACGAAGCTCTTTCCTAATCACTTCACCTCACTCCTGAGGCCGAATGTGAGGAGGTGGCAGACAGACGTGAAGGTGAGTTCTGCAGTCATGAAAGCTGTGACGCTCAGACAGTCTGACAGCTTTTACGCGATGCACTAAAACCGCTCGCTGATACTTCACCTTATGTGACCCCAACGAGCTGAACAAGCTTCATTACAGGGACAGCATGGGGGATATACAACCTGTTTGAACTGAAATTGAATGGAATCAAAGACAGAAGCTTTCTTACAGCAAGTGTAAGCTACTGTGACTCACTTTATGCCATTTGGTGGTATTCTGAAAGATCGCAAATGGGAAAATAACAACATGAACTAGGTTGGGTCCTCATCACATTTGTGATGAGGACAAGAAAATGTTCGAAATGCAACTCGGGCAATTTGGGAAACCAACACAAGGAAGCTAATCAATGGGTTTGATTTCTCATTAATGTCCTACAGTTACATCTGGTTGATTCTTGTTTTTCCTCAGAGTGTTTATCTAAGAATGAATAATCAAACTTTATTGTAAATGTTCTTTTAAATTAAATAATATAAGACATTTTTGTGCATTTAGACAGACTCCGTCCTTGTTTGCTATTTCAGTGTTTCAGGATCATTTCACTCAGTCACTGAAAAAAACACTTTACAACAGAAGCCCATTTTTCCTCCCACCTGATTTTCTGCCACAACATGGGAGTAAACAGCTCTTTGCCTCATCTGATCCGACTGCAGTCTAAAAACACTTCCTGCGTGTTTATTTCCATTCATTGATTTAGCTCCCTCTTCGCTTTTTGCTCTGCCTGAACGCGTCTCAGGGTATACAGGGGACACACAGAGTGTGTGAGGAGAGGCAAAATCGATGTGTCGTGCCTTTGAGGGGAGCTGCGTGGGCCCGAGCTGAGGCCAACGGCGTGTCAAAGATGAAACATTGGAAAGCAGTGCAAACGATTTTGAAATCGGGGTGGCAGATAATGGTCACGTAAGTCAAACTAACGATCCCTTACTCTCGATGATGTCACCCAGGCCCTGTGCGTAGAGGAGGTCCTTCAGGCGGGACACCTCCTCCTTGAGCTCGCGCACCAGCCGGTTGTTGGGGTCCTCGTTGATGACGGCGTTGCAACGGATCTGTTTGGCACGGTCCGCGTACCTGGAAAGGGGGGGTCACAGGCCGTATGTACACGGGTTGGGGAGAGCACAGCTGAACATACACACAGTGTATACGATCCCCGGCGTGGGGGGGGGGGCTCTACGCTGCTGCAGCCTGGAGCTCATGGAGGGTGTTTGAAGTGTGAACATGATGCAAGCAGCAGAGGGGAGTTACGTAACGCTGTGTTTGCTCTGGCATCAGCGTCCTTCATCAGCTGTGTGGGAGGACGAATGCTCAGCAGCACGTCTGCTCTCTACCTGAGTGTGCTGAGGGTCTCGTCGTAGTTGATGTCGGCTGGACTCAGAGCGGCGACCATGGCGGTCCGAGAGTTCCCCCCTGGAACAAGAGAGGGATGTTATATATATAAATATCTCGGGTTCAAGGTTATGAAGGACGGATGGTGAAACAAACAGTGATTGTACCCAAATTTTCCCTCAGCAGCCACGTGAGAACTGAGTCTCGGTAGGGGATGAAGCTCTCCACCTTCTTCTTCTTTTTATTCTGGGAAATAAATAGAAACACAAAACCAGAATTAGCTTTTTCATCTGCATTTAAGCTGAGAGTGGTGAACGTAAAGGAACAACTCTATGCAGGTACCTTATTGGGTCCTGAGTCCTGGAATAAAACACCAGAAAATAAAGTCAATCCAAAGTAAAGAGTACTTGATAAGACAATGTAAAGCAGATAAAAAGTACAGACCACTTCTGCCAGAGCAGAGATGACTTTCCCCAGTGTGGTCAGAGATTTGTTGATATTTGCTCCTTCCTGTGACACAACATAAAACACACAGCGATTAACAGTCACAACAGAGACAATAATTGGCTACTTTCATATTGATTTTTTACATGTTGAGCTCATCAGTGTATTTTCTCATCGGTTTGTGTGAAAAGGCAACAAAGGGAAATGTCTTCACCTTGAGCCTGGTGCCTTTGGCTCCAGTGGAGTCGGCCCTCTCGCTGCCAGCCAGATCCACCAAACTGATTTTACTGACCTGAAAGATAAATGAATCCCGTGAAACAAGATGGATTTATGAGCAACAACACAGACCTTGGGTTCCTGAGGCTGGCTTAGTTAAAACGCAGCTTTACATCCAGACATTATCAATGTAACCTTCCAGCAGTCATTGATTTCCTCTTTGTGTTTGCATCGAAATCCGTGTCATTAATCAGCGCACAGATAACTGACGGTGTGCGGCAGCAGCTTGGAGCTAAACAGGCGTAGTCTACCTTCTCAGAGGTGTTGTCCGTCTCTGCATCGTGACGCTTCTGAGTGAAGATGATGTTAAAGACGGCGTGTGAGCGACTGCTCGTCTCGTTCATGTTGGTGGCAGCCACAGTCCTGGACACAGAGAGCAATCATCAGTCTGTCCATCTGTCAACCAGGCAGGATGAAAGCCTAACTAAAAGACATTTCTCACAAATGTATTTTCGAATAACCCGTTTAAATCATCCTTTGATGTGGCCCTTATTAGAAACACATAAAACCTCCCTCCTGTCTCCTTTCCCCCCATTTTTCTTTCCTCTCGTGCTCTCTCATCTCACAGACTGAAGCTTCAGCAGGTTTATAATATCAGTGTAGTTCCCTGCACAACCTTACTTCCCTCACAGGCCCACTCAGCCATCAGGGGCAACAAGAGTTTTACTGCCCCTTTACATTTTTTATTTGCTTCATTACAGGAAAAGCCTCCATACCATGATTATAATCATTAATTCATAATAACTATAAGACTGGATATCATATGACTGGATTAATAATATGAGTAAGATAGTTTTTTAGTATGGAAGGCACTTATTGGGTATGAACTAAAGAGTAAAACTGATGATTCAATTGAACTATTTTGAACTTCAGTTGAACTATTTTAGCCACCATGAACTCTTTCCTTTCATTGTCGTTTTATAGTATTAATAAACACTTCATTGGATTAAAAATCTAGGAACATATTTTTCAGACACATTACACACTCGAACTGTTTTGAAGGGCTGAAGTGGAGACATGCATGATAATGAAATATGAACATCAGGTTCCTATAAAAGCTCTGATTAGGAGCATTCTGTTCAGTTCCCTGAGACTCCCGGCTAGGATGATGGCTGCAGTCAACTGACAAAACACAGCTGTTGTGAAAAAGAACGGAGCGAGTGATTATCTAATTTCTCTTCTTAAACTTTTTAAAACCCTGATGAGACAAATGAGAAAAAAAATAAAGAAACACCGTAATAAAATATTAATATTAAAATGAGTTTGGTAAGTGGCCGTGCTCCACCCAGGAGTATTGTTGCCTCTGCATAAGTAAAAAAAAATCCCTCCTTGTTTTAGCTCTCTCTTGAGCTTTTTGTGGTTATTATTACGAGTACAAGAAAGAGTACAACAAAGAATCAACGGCGGGGGGGGGGGGGGGGGGGGGGGCGGGGGGGGGGGGGGGGGGGGGTGG
>JAUESE010000062.1:1523367-1533602 GCA_032274725.1 Malacoctenus triangulatus
GCTTCTTCTGTCACCATCTGCGTATGTCATTGGGATCAGTCCTGCGTCGACTGAACAGGACGGATCAGATGGTGGGGCTGATTGCTTCAGGGAGCGTGCTGGCTCTTGACTCTCAGGAGCGGAGACTCTCCACGCTTCGTTTACCTCCAGACAGCTTTTTGTCGCCTGGCGTGGAACAGATAACGGCGAGCGCTATCAAGATCACTCTCACTCAGAAAAGGACGTCCTTATCCGGGGGACCCACCTGCTCCCAGTTTCCCACAAAGCTGAGGATCCTCGCGGCGTGCGGCCCCGGGACCCCTTGTCCCCCACTTCACCTCCCCCCTCTGCGAGAGAGTCCACCTTTTGCCAAGGTTTACGTCAGTGTTGTGGTCTGAAGCAGCACTTTTTCTGCCTTATCTGGAGTCCAGGAGGCCAATTTAAATACCATCTTCCTCTCCCTCCGAGCCCGAGTCAGCTCTGGCACTTGTGCGTTGAAGTCTTTAATTACACCAGCCATAAAATTGTCGGTGTTGAAGAGGGATCACAGGGAGAAGTGTCGTCACCTGTGGGTATCACTCGGCGGGGCGGCTGTGCAGTAAATCAGTGGGCTTTGGCGGCTGCCCCCCCCCCCCCCCCCCTTGCTGCTGATTCAGCAGGATTACGCAGCAAGGTGTGAGGGAGAAGGGTCCAGATTCTGCCCTCGTACAGGATGTCTCCTCCTGTGACGAAGTGAAGGAGTTTCACAGTACTGGTTTACACTGAAGCGTATATGGAGGGAACTTGGTTCACGGACCACAGACTCCAAGCCATCTTGTCGGGCTGCTTCCACACTGATGTGCTGCACCACATTCATACCAAACACTCAGCGAGATGAATCCTGAATGCTCGTTTGGTTCCGGTCTGCTTCTGGTTTCCTTCCCTTCAAGTTTGAAGGCGTTTCAGGAGTAGTTTTAGCGTCGTTCACGACCACTTTCGTGTTGGAACTGCGGTCCTGTTCATTGTCCTGTTTTCAGACACTTCTGAGCATGATGATGCCTCCACCGTACTGCACACATCCAGTCAGCTGGACCTTTCTCTCTGGACTACTGTATTTGGTTGATGCACTGGATTTCCAGCCCTTGATTTTTAACCCTTTCTTGAACTTTGGAGCCTGTGTGACGCTCTGCTCCTTCCCCTCAGCAGTGCTGTCCTCCTCGGCCCATTGGCTCCTCTATCACACACCCTGTGAGTCACTGAGACTCTTCTTAGTGGTGTTAAAAAAAATCCAAATTGACGCCAAGAATGAGTGGCATCTTTTCCCTAAACAAGACGTGAGTTACGAGGATTTGAGAGTTTTGTACAATGAGACCTTTTGTAGTCATTCCACTTGGTGCTGGCGTTCAGCTCATCGTCAGTGTGTTACACAAGTCCTGCTGACATGTTCCTATGATGAGACGGAGTCTCTGGCGTCTAGTAAACACGACAAGGGAACCAGATGGATTTATGATCCGTTTCATGGACGTTCTGACCAGGTCAGCGAGCTGGTCAGATAGACGCTAACCCAGGACACCTGTCACCCCGGGTCGCAGGCTGTGGATGTCATCAGGGACGTAACGACCACCTGACAATGCACTATCAGTGGTCCGCAGGGCTCCTCCCACGCTTTCAACACGCTCGGCCCCGGCCTGCACATGTTGCACCAACTGAGAGGGAATTTGTATGCAAACGGCCGGGCTTCCTGTCCTCTATCTGCTGGGGCCAGGGTGGGATTTCCTCATTCCTGACGTCTGACCCCGCTCCTCCTCTGTCTCCCGATCCCCCCCCCCCCCCCCAACTCCGGCCCACCATCTGGAGAGAGAGGTTATCACAGCAGGCCCCGCGGCCCCCTTTGTGTTTGTTTTGTAAGACCTGCAGTTACCGAAGCGTTCCGCTGACACGACGCTCTCTGAGAATGAGGACACCGACAGGTTTATCTTTGATTGAATTCATGGGAATCAAAAATGGAGCTACTGCACAAACGTACGAGCATGAGAAATGGAAGATAATTGAATCCAAAATATTTTACTTGAAACCTGAAAACAGCACAGCACAAGTAGACGCACGTTATCATCTGAGGACACGTTGGAAAAAAAAAACCTGTTTTGTTTTCAGAGCAGATGCTAATTGAGCCTTTTTTGAAAAATTAAGAATCAAGATGTTTATTGGCTCATTTAATGTTATTTTGAGGAGCCAGCACTTTGTAAGAAGAGCGACAGAGCAAACATTGCTTTGGGATAATTCAGCTGCAGCAGAAAGTGAGAACTTGGCCTGTTGCTATTTTATATGAGTGCTTCATGAGACTTTGGAAAATGTGACTGAGAATACATTGATATTATCAGTCTGACTATGGAGTTGTTGTCATTTCACCTTCCAGCTGTGTTTGCAAAAAAAAAGCTCCAATCTTCCACTTTGACTCAACCTCCTCATCTGCTACATTCAAAGACATGAAAGACTCCATATTTCACACATTATTCCTCGACAGAAGTGAAGACACGGCAACATTTTAACTTCCAGCTGTGCTTTTGCTGAGCTTTTCACCAAGTCAGTCCCCAAGTGTACCTGCCTTCGCCTGGCACGCGGACATATTCATCGTTGACTCTTATTGTAGCAAGTGAAGGTTTATTGTGTGAGAGTTGACACAGTTTCCTCTGTCTGCCCCCCCCCCCACCCCCACCTCTGTCCCAAATGTCTGACTTTGTGTTTCTGGCAATTTGCTCCCATTGTGCAGCACTTCCTGATAGGAGGCACTCTGGAAGACTGGGCTCAGTCAACTGCAAAGGAATGTGACATTCCTTTCTAAAATTACGGATGTTCCTTTGGATTTCTGGGGCCGATTCTCTGACATTTTCTTCTGGGGGCCGTCTGGAGAAAGTGCTTCCTGACTGACACACACGTAAACACGAGCGCGTCCGTGCTGGATTTCGCCCGCGATTCACAACGTCACGCCGCGGCATGCTGTGACTCTGTTTATTTTAACAGGGCAACGCCGCCGGCATGTTTTTATTGTTCTTTTGTGAGCGTTTTACAGCATCGGTATCTGATCTCGATTAGTAAATAAGGAAAACTGAACTGAGGCCTGTCGCATTGTTAGCAGCGGGGAAACAGCGCTCGGGTCCGTCCTCAGACCAGCCATGTGGAGTTTGCATGTTCTCCTTGTACGATTCGAAACATGATTTGGTTTGGCTGTTGGATCTTGTATGAATTTTGAATTTTGTGTCTCTTCGTGGTTACATCGTGATGGAAACATTTTCATCCCTCTTTTTCCTTTTCTCTGTCTTCTTTAGTTCAACTTGGAGATACATGGAGCTCGTGACCTCCTTCACAGTGCAACCGATTATAATCTCGGAATATGTTTATCGTTTTGCTTTGCTATTAAACTTTGAAAGGATATGTCTTTGAATTTTCTTATTAAATCCAAATATCACATCCCACATTGTTCTGGGCTGGTCTGAAAAATAGAATTTGTCGAAGTTTAAAAATAGGGGAAAAAAACCCTCGAGTCCTGAAACTGTTATACACAATTTTGAGGGAGTGTTGAAAAGGTTCAGTGTAAAACAAAAAAGACTTTTTGTGACTTTTATTTTGTCTGGATCTGTTTTTACACTGTTTGTTTTGAGCATGCTGTGATCATTAATTTTCACTTTGGAAACAGAGACCCTGGTGTTTGACCCCAGTTTTCCCAGTATCGGGCCTTTGGAGCCTCTGTGGCGGAGCTCTGCCACCTGCTCCTCGTCTAACACGGGACACTCTCAGCTTCAGGAATGGGGGAAGGGAGAGGGGGGGGGGGGCATCCATCTCCCCTTGTTGGCGGATAGGCAGATTGAGGGCTTGGGCGCTCGCTTGAGGCCTGGGAGAGAGACATCTTTATCTGGCCTGGAAGCCGCGGCTTTACCCCCGGCCATCTGCCGCTAAAGTGGCTGCACCGGTTCCTGCACGGAGTGGGGGGGGAGCGACTGGGGGGTGGTGGGGTTGGAACGGCGAGCATGTATACGTGTGGAACATTCATTGTTCAGACTTGTTGTGACGGTCATTTTGGATCCCCCAAATGCACGGCGTGGATTAAAATACCAAGTTTGTCAGATGAGCAGCGACGGCTGGCCTGTAACACAGTCAGCTGCGAGTGAACTGCAGCTGACAGCACATTAAAGGGCTCCTCCACCTGCTCTCTGTCTAATGGCTTTGAGAATTTGAAGGAAAGGGGGGTGGGGTGGGGGTGGGTGGGGGCGTTTGAATGGGATCACTCTGCAAGGACAACAGGTGGCTAATTTATTCTCTCGATTTTCCGATTCTCCGCCTTTGTGTCCGTCCTGCTGCGGACTGCACGCTCGCTCTGCTCTCTGTTGTGTATACAGCGCGCTCTCCTTCGGCGCAGCACTCCATATGGCGCAGGGACCGACAGGTGCATCTGCCTCTTCGCTGCAGGGCAGGAGATAGCCTCTGCCACCGTTTGTTTCCCCAAAACATCTGCCTCTTGGCCTGCAGCTCTCTGGATTCCAGCCTTTGTTTTTCCAACCACCAGTGGAAAAAAAAAAAAAAAGAAGAAAACCTCCCTTTTGTCCAACATTACACGATCAGACACGACGCGTCGCGATCGAGATCTAACTCCACCAGGAAACCTCCCGCTCCTGAAACCTTCTGCCTGGCGCCTGGCAGGCGGCGTCCGCACAGACGAGAGGAGTGATCAAAAGAATGCTCCTGTTGTGTGTTGACACACGGCCGGTGTTGTGAGGCAAACACGCGCCGCTCGGTTTTCCTCGAAACGGTTAAATTGAGCTCAGCATCTTCCAAAAGGTTTCTGCACCGGTGACAATGAGGAATGTTTGGACATCAGCTGTCCCGGCTATTTACACAGCTCAGATGTCATATAGGTACCTGCTTGTTTTTGTCAAAACAAAGACACTCTCACCATCGGACTTGGTCTTGAGTTGGCGAATCCTGTCCCGTTTCGTATCATTTCTACAGTGTGTTTGGTTTTTTATCTGAGACAAATGACTGTAAACACCGCGGTCTCACAGGCTGCAGTTCACGCCTTGTTCATTGTGTCAATGTGACGCAGGAGTTGACTTGAAAGCCGGCATTGTGTGGACATGAGCGGCGGGGAAGAAGCCGCCCTAACCTGCCTTTGAAGGTGGCTGTGGAGCCGTTTGGCCGCAGTTAAAGACATTCAAAGAGACTCTTAAAGAGACGCAGCCTGAATGAAAACACCTGCTGCCTCTCCAGCACCTGGCGTCGGCGACCGTTGTCAGGAGCGGGGAGGCCGTGGCGTGCGGCGACACGTTTGCCGGCGCAGCCACCAGGAGAGAGCCGTTGCTGGCGCCGCCGCCTGGAAGCGAGTGTTTAGGCAAATGAGGCAGCAGGATGTTGGTGTAGCTGCAGAGATAACTATCACCACAGCCGCTGCCCTCTGACCTCTGGCAGCAGCAGATGGCCGAGAGCCTCCGGTCAGCATCGCGCTGGACTCGTCCAGCAGGACGGCGCGCTGTTACCCGGTCTGAGGTCAAACTGAGAGGAACAGTTGGACTGCTGGTTTGATGGTTGGACCGTTGTGTTGATGTAGCTTCTGTGGACTTTTTTGTTTTTATTGTCATCACATGTCAAACTGTTAATCCTGCTTGGTGTCAGTGAGTTACTGCGAGCTTTTTTAAAAGCAGTTTTGATAATTTATTGTTTGTTTGGAAAGAGGCACCATATTTACTGTGTCCTTCCCGACATCAAAGCAGTTGTCTGAATGCAGGTAGCATTAGCATTAGCGTTAGCATTAGCTTGCAGCCAAAGGAGACGAGGTGCATGAACAGCCATACATAAACACTGGCTCACTTTTTTGGAGTTGTCGGCACATTGGTACGTTTTTTTTCCCTGATACTTTTCTCTTTTGAAAAACTGCCACCATCTTGATCATAGAGCATCTTCCTCCAACTAACTTTTTGTAACTGTGATCGAATCTGAGGAGTGAATCAATCAGAGGATTAAAAGCTTGGCTAATTTGCTCAGATTGCAACAATAAAGCTCCCTAACTGAGGGATGTCATTGATAGAAGCACAAGTAACCAGTTACTGGTAATAAAAGAAAAACAACTCCACTGCTGTTTTACATGAGAGAACATTTCCACCGGTGCTAACATGACTCAGTTTCCATCACTTTGCATGACTTCTGCGACCGACTCATCTCTCTTGGTACAACTCGGCCAAGCAGGTCCAAAGTGATGGAACCTGATGGAGCGTCCTGAACCGAGGAGACGCTCTAGCTGCTCCATTCTGAGACAAGGAGCACGTAGAGAGGACGCAGGGGCAATGGTGTCCACACCACCGGTGTGCACACACTACATGAATTTATTCCCCAAACGCTGGACGCTGGCCTGGCTGGGAGCCGCCAGGGCAAAACCAGCCCCGCGGGGGCCACCGCGAAAAAATGTGTCCACGCCTTATCTGTAAACAGCGTCGTCCACAGGCGTCCTCTTGTTTAGAGTCCCTCGCGGGTTCAGTGTCAAATGTTTACCTTCATGGCGATGGGAGGAATTTCTTGTGTCGCCAGGTGTCAGGGATTGTTGCTAACTTGACCTACAACAAGTCAATCTTTTGTAAATGTTTTTCAGCCCCGGTTTTTCCACTGCCCCCAAATATGGAGGCTGACATTTAATTTATTTAGTCTATCAAGAGGAGCTCAGATAAGTCGGCCTGTTGTCCTCAGAAGTGGTAGCGACTCATATCAAATATAAGTTTTTAAGAGTTATGATCAGCGTGTTCAAGTTCAGTCGTCACAGAAAGACATCAGACCAGAATTTCAGCAATTTTTTGGTGAATTCAGCTCGTTTTTGTCCCAAACCCACAAGTCATTTATCGCCGCTCAGTACAAAACAATCGAAGTTATGGAACGGGACAGTCATGCAGAGGAGGGGGGGGTGATTCATTGGAGGGACCCCCGTTAAAAGGACGTGTCAGTGGCTGCTGGTTGCCCTCCCGTCGTCCCCAGTGAAACAGCAGAGCGGAGGCTCAGTCAGACCCCATGCACATGGTAATGTGAGGAATGTGGCCATTTCCTCCTTTGCAGGAAAACAAAAGGAGCTGCGAAAGCGCCTGGCCTGTCCCACCTCACACATAACAAGGCCGGCGCTCCCACATCACAGTCTGCATTGTGTTAACCCAGCCAGCCCAGGCCGTGCCCGTTAACCGGCTCGAACGGCTGAACTTATATGCACCCCCCCCCTCCCTCCTCCACCCCCATCCCGATGGCAACTTGGTTGGGACACTCGGCAGAAAGCAGAGAAAGAAAAGAGAATAAAGCTTTGACAGAGTGTTCTGGGCTCATAATGCGACCCGGTGACAAACATGGTGTAAGTGTTCGAACTGTCACCTCTCGTAAACACGCCATCGAAGGGGGCGCTTGTTTTCTCCCCCTCTGGGAGTCGGTCACCTGCTTTAAATGAACCTCAGATGGGAGAGGACGGAGGGATTTGTCGTAAATGCTGTTTTCCGTCAGCAACACACAAGATGCGATTGTGTAACATTTTGCTCTTAAACTGGTTTTAATATTGAATGTTAGGGAGCTTGTTTGTTCAACAAGAAGCAGCTGTGGCTGGAGGAGCGCTCTGGCATCAGGGAAGCGGCCCTGCGGCTACCGAATCGCTCGGTAGTTCCATGAGAAAAGTGTTAACAATCATACAAAATGTTGAACATCCGTTCACTCCAAGATTGAAGGCAGAGAGAAACAACCCTGAATATTACTGATACGTCACTCGCAAATTCAACCTGTTCTGCGTCTTTGATGAACGCCCCCCCCCCCACACACACACACACACAAACACACACAAGTTGAACACAATCAGTGGCACTGTCTAAGGTGCTTTAAACCAGCATTCATCTACACAACTGATTGTGACCCGTTCCGACTTTCTTTAGCAACTGTCGAACCTCAACTGACATGCAAATCAGCATGTTTTGCCTGTGAATGATGGGAGATAAGAACAACCTGCAGGTTGTCTCCTGGCCGCACCACTTCAACAAGAGGAGACTTGTTCTGCCCCCTTTGGAACCTCAAAATGGCGCATTAGGATGCAAAAAAAAGAGAAAAAAACCCCAACAAAAAACAAAACACCAACGTTTCATTCAATAACATCCCCCCCCTGCCCCAGCCCCCAAAGCCAGCTGATCCGAGGGGTCTCCGTCCAGCCTTGCATGCTTGTGAGCGAGCGTGAAAGGAGGGAATAGCTGGAGCTAGTGGTGGAGGGGGGAACAGCAGATGGCAGGGCTGCCCCCGTCATGTCTGCTTTTTGGGGGAGAACAATGCATCTCTCAGAGCTCTTATTAAAGGAGGGGAAGGGGATTTCGGTCCACGGACAGCTGGCGGGCAGCACGCCCCACACCCACCGACCCCACCCCCCACCCCCCTCCTTGTCCCACCGTGTCCGCACACTCAGACACACACTCTGCAATTAACTGGCACGGGCCACGGCTTAAACATTTACCAGGCACATGCAAACAAAAGGATGCTCCCAAAAAAAGAAGGCGATTAATCCCTGGTATGGTTGTGTATGGCAGCGCTTGTCGTCAGTGTGGCAGCTGATTAAAGTTTGTATACAGTGTTGGTCGGTGAGCCTCCAGAACACAACAATACAAATACAACACAATATACCCCCAAACTGCCAGCTATGGCTGGTCACATTTAAAATAACTGTTCCATTTGCAGGAAAACAGCATGAGCAACATTTACCCTTTTCAAATAAAGTATTCGTGTAGTTTCGTCATTTAAAACATATTAAACAACACAGTTTTGCTGTTTAGAAATCAAAATGAGCAACATCTCACTCTGTTTTTTTAAATTAAAGCAAATATTTCTACCTTCTTTATGTCTGAATGCATCATTTGAGAGGAAAAGAGTAACCACAAGATTAGTAATGGCATTCATGCATTCATGTGTTTACTGTGTTTATTGCTGATCTCTTGGTAGTGGGAGCAGATCACTTGAAGTCAGACCCAGTCTTTGTCTGGTTGAGGACACTTTGGGAGTTTTTAAATTCCACTCATTACATCGCATGCTTACATTCTTCTTCCTGGTAGAATGAAAAAATAAAAGAGTAGAAAAAAACCCAAACATTGTCTGTCTTTCTGTTTTGTTTTTAGTTTTCTCAACAAATTCCAGTGAATTAGTTTGCTTACGTTGTTTTTTCCAACATTCTTGTCATCCAATTTCAGGATAGAATTCAGATGAAGACACAAAAACGCAACAAAATTCACAAGATATTATGATCCTGTAATAAAGTTAAGGAGGATTACAAAAAATAGAGTTTGTATTTTCCCCCAAATCACTTAAAATCCTCTTTGTTTACTCGCATAACTTTAGTAAAGAAGTGGCTCCTTGTACAGTTTTACAGTGTGTTTTGATGCACTTAATAAAACTTTGACTTGAAACCCTGAGAAAACGTTTTGTGAACCTAACGTGAAACAATCCTACAAAGCAGAGCAGCAGCAGGCTCTTTTACATGACACTGGGCAGCCAGCTGAGGCTTCGCCGCTGCTGCTGCTGCTGCTCTGGATGGCTATAGCCTCCTCCCTCTGCTCCTCCTCCTCCTCCTCTCCCCCTCCTCTCCCTCGTCCTCCTCCCCTCTGCTCTGCTTTTGATCCCACAGGGACTCGGAGCCTTTGCATTCCTCTCATTCCAGTCGCGGCGAACAATCGGCCCTCAGTTATTTATTAGTGCGCCTCGCAGCTTCGCTCCCTCAGTCTGCTGCAGCCCGGCGGCGCGCACACACACTCACTCACTCGGTCAGTCAGTCACTCACACGCTCGGACGCGGACGTACATGGAGCGGAGGAGCTGTGGACACTGCTGGACATGTTGTAGGAGCGCAGGAGGAGTGAATTAACTCCAGGTTACTACTGCGGCCGCTGTGAGATGAGACAGAGACTCGGTGAGTTTTTCTATTTCTTTTGCAACAGCTCGGTGCGTGGACTCCTCATGAACCGAAGTGTGTGGAAACTCGCAGCATAGATTAGGACCCGACTTATTTTGCCTCAAGCAAGTTTTTTTTTCTTAAAATATGTTTGTTTTTTTGTGTGGAAAATATTTAGCGTTCTCCCACCACAGAAAGATGAGGGAAAAAATAGATTTCACCGTATTCAGCTCTCATGAGATGAATTCACTTCACAAGAAGTTCAAACGTTTGGATTAAATTTTTTTTTGTTTTCCCAACATTTCCGGTGTAACTTGTGATTCATGGCACATTCAGGGAAATGTGTCCGT